>JAJMSP010000007.1:0-56581 GCA_030558495.1 Pichia insulana
CACCCACCCCCGCATGAACAATCTTGATATGGTACCTACAATAGCTACAATCCAACACATACCAACAACGTAATATCAATGTCTGCTCTTATCAAGTCTGCAAAATCTATCATTCCAACCCTTGACAGAGTTCTTGTTCAAAGAATCAAAGCTCCACAAAAGACAGCTTCAGGTATTTATATTCCTGAAAAGAATCAACAAAAGAATAACTTAGCAACTGTTATCGCTGTTGGTCCAGGTTTTACCGGTTCAAATGGTGAAGTGATTAAACCATCTGTTGCAACTGGTGATAAAGTTATGGTCCCTCCTCACGGTGGTACTACTATCGAAATCGAAAAGGAAGAATACGTCCTTTTGAGAGACTCCGACATATTAGCAAAGATTCAAGAATAGATTCAAGCTAATAATATCTTATAATTGCATAGTTTTTAGACAAAACATTTTCACTAATATAACTTGTATATATGCAAAATTTTCTAATTTGCACATCTTTACCGTTTAATCTTAATTATTCGAGAATATATACGTTGATAAATTATTTTATTTAATTCCTATCAACTTCTCCAATAATTTTCTATTCCAAATTTGTCTAAAAATTTCAGTAATGATTCTTCATTATCGTATTTGTAACTACTCCATTTCATAAACCTAAAATCTCGAATTTCACCTTCCCAAATAATTTCACAATAATTACTACTTAAATCTTCTAATTCAACAGTTAAATCTTCTCCCTTTTTATGTTCATTTTCTTTCCAATTTATTCGATTAGTAAGTAACTTTTTGTATTTTTCAACATTTTTATGTCCACCTTCAACTATAATTAAACTTTTATCTCCTAATAAAGTCAAACAAACACCCATTAATTTAAATTGTTTGGCATTCATATCAACTTTATATACATGTTTAGGATTAACTAGTCTTTTAACTTTGCATACCAAACAATATATTCCTTTTTTCAATTCATCTTCTATTTTAGCTTCTAATTTCCTTCGTTTCTCTTCTTTACTCAATTTCCGTTCTTCATTCATTTGCTCATGTTTTAATTGCCTTTCATAAACTTCATTTCTTACCCTCATTTCCACTTCAGTAGGATTGGATATACTTTCATTTGTTAAAACATTTACTAAATTTTTCAAACTTACTTTATTAGGTGGTGCTGGTTCTAAACCTAATTTAATTCGATCTTGTTTATCTTTCATTTCAAGCATCCTTCGATTCCTCCTCAATTTTCTCCTTTCTGACTTTGTCAAAAACATTGGCTTTAACTCAACATTATTCTTACGCCAACTTGCATCAATTGGTACAGGATGTTGAATATAACTAGTAATTAGTTCAGGATCATCTTTAAAATTTTCTCCATCATATCTACCATTTATAACAAAGTTTTCATCCCACCATTCAACGTAAGGTGGCATACTTTTACCATATTCTTCATATTTATCCTCACCAATACTCAAATCAGGTAATAAATTCAATTGTTTTAACCTTTCATACTCTTCTCTTTCAATCCTCTCTTTTCTTAATCTCTCTCGAAATGATTCAGCTTTAGCTATTTGTCTTCCAGGATCACTAAATCCACCTAAAATTTTCTTCCTTTCATTTTTAAAAGATAATGCAATATCCTCTTGATCAATATACGGATTCAAAGTTTGATTATTTCTTTCTCTCCAATCACTAAGAAGAGGATTTTTTTTCACTTTTTTAGGTTCCACATTGATAGGTTGTTGAAGCAATGGATGTATCTTTATGTTATCTAATTCTTCATCTTCATAACTTCGTTTAACCATTGCGTTTTATTAATATGTAAAAATTTGACTAAGAATAGAACAATATACAGGTCCGCATACTTCTAAATTTTAACATCGACTACTATATCGTAAAACCTTTTAAATCTTTCTCTTACACTAGTCACTTTGCTTAATATTAATTAAAATCTATACATCATATATGAATCTACAAAGGTTTTGGGACAACATCGTCTTTGGAAGTATCTTTTTCTTCACCATATCTTGGGTAGCCTAAATACTTCTTGTTACTTAATGGGATATAAAAACCATCACGTTCATATGGAGTAAGTTCATAACCATTTCTTAACCTATTTGGTAAATCAGGATTAGAAGTAAAGTAACGACCAAAACCAAAAATAGTATTTTCACTTTCTTCAATCGATTCCTTGATAGTTTTAACATATGGTTCATGCAAGAAACCACCAGATCTTAAAAAGACACCATTCCAAATCAAATTTGGCCATTTCAAATTAATGTTTGCATTTTCTTCCTTTATTTCCACACCATTAACTCTAGGTTCAACAATTGAAACATATGCAAGCTTGTTACCTTCCTTTGCTCTATTCTCAAATTCACTTAACAAATAACCCCATGTAACAACAGGATTGATTCTCGCATTCTTACCTTCACCACCTTGAACTTCAGCATATGGTGATAATCTAATACCGACATGATCTGCACCAACAGCTTTGATACATTCATCAACAACTTCAAGGATAAATCTAGCTCTATTTTCAATAGAACCACCATATTCATCAGTTCTTTTGTTACTGACTTCTTGTAAAAATTGATCAAGAAGATACATGTGAGCCGCATGGAGTTCAATAAAATCAAATCCTGCTTCATCTACAGCTCTCTTTGCTGCAGCACCAAATTCTTTAACAAAATTCTTAATTTCTGGGATAGTAAGTTCTCTTAATTCATGTCCAACAGACTTTGCATACTTCTCCTTCTCCTCGTTTTCATAAATTGGAGATGGTGCAACATAATCAATACCATGTTCCTTCAAGAATTTTGGATCTCCAGTTCTACCTAAACTCCATAATTGAAGAGAAATTGAAGTTCCTTCCTTATGAACTGCATCAACAATCTTCTTGAATGCAGCAACTTGTTCTGGTGTCTTGATAATTGGAGTATTGCTATAATATCCAAATGAATAATCTGGAGCAGTAGCCTCAAAAATCAACAATCCACCATTGTCAACAGCACGTTCTCTGTAGTATTCTAGAACAGAATCCGTTGGGACACCGTCTATAGTATTCCTCATTCTGGTAGTTGGTGGATATACAGTTCTGTTTTGTAACGTAACATGTCCAACCTTCAATGGCTTGAAAAGTTTAGTATCTTTTAATGGAGGGGATGTCATTTTTGATAGTTTGTTAATTGAAAGGAAACAACATTTAATCCAAAAGGACCAACTACGAAGTGGGAATCATCGTTTTATAAGTGATCTAGAGTTAGTCCGCAATAACCCGATGCTCGGACAATCCCAACATCGGCTGTGCTGGATATTACGGCATTTAAACTGATGCTTATTAATAACAATTGAAGAAACTAAAGAATCTTTGGTTTTCGGCGATCCATTAATGTAACTTTCGCGGAAAAATTGAGCCTTGATGATACTAATTATATACAAGACCACACTTTGAACTAATGTTTAATAATGATGCTTCTTTATAGAAGTTGAAAGACTTTATCACTACAAACTTCAAGAAACAAGTAACAAGTAGACACTTTTTGTCCAAAATTTACCAATATTTTTATAAGTTAAAGCAAAAAAAGTAAAACCGGTGTATTTTTGCAATCTGTCGGTGTAAATTTATTACAAATCAAAATCTCAAAGTTCGGGATAAATAAACTTTTACATATATTCAATAAAAAAGAAGAGCAATTCATGCAAATCCGAAACCTTCATAACCTTCTCTGATTGCCAATAGTAATGCATTTCTCAATTTAGTGTAGCTTTCATACTCAGGTAGATCAATTTGATTGAAACATGTATGAGCTGTAGGTAGTCGGTCAGTAGAGTTGTAAACTCTGTGGATACTAAATTTGGCAACTCCATTCATACCATTCAATTCCTTGAAACCATTTAACGGGACCTTCGAAGTACCTGTAGAAAATTGAAGTAACTTTGCTCTTTCTTCAGCATCAAAAGATTTGACAGCTCTCCAAAACCACTGTACTTGAGGAGAGGATGCAGAATAATTTTCGTAAATAGTATTATTCTTCCAATCATCAACATCAATATCTGGTAAACCAGAGACTAATAACTCAAGTTCTTGTTCATCAAAGATTGAAATCAAGTCCTTAGGAATCATCGAGTAGAAACCTTCTAGAAAATTATCCATTTGATCCTTTACTGATGTCAAAAGTCTGTACTCGACAATTAATCTAACATATTCTTGTTTGTTTTCTTCTGTCACTGCAATATTACGGCCATTCGGAATTAAGTCTATAATTTTGTGTTCACCATAGTCATCTGTTTCTACAGAAAAAGTTTCAACGATGATATCAGTTATATCATTCTCTAACATCCAAACCAATGATTTATAGTAATCAAGATCAAGTGATTCCATGTCCTTTAGTGATACAGACTTACCTAATAGTCTCTTAAACACCGCACGACTGAAATGACAGTCTAAAAAGTAACCGTCATAAATTGCCTTACCAATAATCATACCAACAAATTTGAAAAAGGACAAATGCTCAGGGTTTACCCATGATGTACGATTAGGATGAAAGGTAGTTTTATCAGACGCAACAGGAACAAATAAAGCATAGTTTGGATCAAATATCTGCCGCGAGAGAACCTGATACCATTCTCTAGTCACCCCTCCAGCATCTACACCTTCTTCACCATTGAACTTGATTTCAAGCGTATTCTTTTTGATTTTGTCAACTGGTTTGAAAAAAATGTTCCTATATGAATCAAGGAATACTTGGTCACGTCTAACATTAATTGAGATCTTGTCCTTCTTTTCGTTAACTGTATCATCATGTAATTTGTAATCAAAGTAAACTCTCTTATTATCGAACTCTAATACTCTTGGATTTCTGATCAAAAGCGCAAAAGGTCCACTCATCAACTTAGAATTATTCCTGATCATGTGGTTTAAGATTTTTTTATGCTCTTCAGTGAAAGTAAAAAATAAGCTTTCAATAGGCTCGTTAGTAAAGTCTAGTTCTCTTCCTTCTTCGTATTCCAAAATCTCCAGTGTATTCATCTTTTGCACCTTACTATGTTTACAAACCACCATTAGAGCCTCAATGAGTGGTGATAAAATAAACGCTATGTAGTTCATCTTATCATCTTCTTTCAAAAGATTCAAACAATTACTTAGAGCTCCCCATAATAATCCCAGTGAGGAGTTTTGGTATAAAGATTTTAGCTCCTCAACATCATCAGACTCATTATCAACTGATTGATACAGATAGTCTAGTGCAGTCAAAACTCGAAGAAGCTTGGCTTGGTCAGATGCCCCTGAGGAGAATTCACTTAAGGCTGGTAGATCTTCTACATCTTTTTTGATATTTTTCAACTCAACTATAAGCTCTTTCAATTCTTTGACAATCTTTGAACTTAATTGAGTGGCTTTTTTGGACAACTCCTTTGGAAACACAATTCTAGCATTATCTAGCACAGACAAATTTTGAATAGATATGATTGTTTGATGAAAAACTTTATTTGCACATTCGTTCGCAACTAGGATATTTATAATTTGTTTCAAACTACGATCCGGGACAACAGGCAATTGCGGGAGTTTTTTATTATGTTCGGGCTCTTCTTTATCAAGCTCATCAAGTTTTGCTTTCATTGTTGGCAAGGGTCTTGTCGCTATCTGAATTGATCTCGAAAGAATATCCATTAGGTTCGTATCTTCCTTGATGACTCTATTTTCAAGTAAATTTAGTAATAAGTTGATGGGGAATTTGTAACTTGAATCTTTCAATTTGTTTTTTTTGGATGACCTTTTCATAAATGAAAGAGCATCTTGTTCAGTAACAAAGTGGAAGCGCATACTGCTTTCATTCTCCAATAGATACTGAATAACATCAATGCATTGTGTGGCAAGAGTTATCGTTGTACAGTGTGCTGGACATGCAAATTCTTCGATGATCGCAGAGCTTTCAGTATCTTTGTTAAGACAAAGTGCTTTACCACATATTTGGGAATAGACAGAAGATATTGAATTTTGATCTTTAATGCCTTCCTGTAAAATGTATAAGACCATTGCAACAAGTTCCGCGCGTGTATGTTTACTCAAACAGAGATAAGCAACTGTCTTAAAAAATGCTTCTCTTTTGTAATAAACTTGCGGCACAAACAACAGCTTCAAAAGAGCAGCAATACCAGCCCGATCAACCAATGGCACGAAGTAACTCTTATAACTCTTTGCAGCTGGAGGTACTGAATCTAGTGCTGTTGATACGTTATTACCCCGTTGCATCTCAAGCCCGTAATTCGCATGACGATCTAAGAAAGATCGCACGTTCATGGAATTCTCATCTAGCTCATCCAAATCCTCCAAATCCAGAGAGTCAGCACCACTATCATTATCACCATCTTCGTCATTATCATCATCAATGTCATCACCATTTTCATCGCTCTCTTCATCAACACCACCATCCTCAAAGGCCCTAGGAGGAATTCTGACAACATCAGATAACTCTGCATCAGGAATAAAACCAGAGCGCAGGTTGAGGCTCCTGAGAAAATCGATAGCATCTCTTCCTCCTTCTTCAATTCTCGATTGTTGAATGTGCTGATCATAAACTTCTTGTCTCATATCGTCTGGCAATGCAAGCAAAAACTCTTGATCAATTCCAGTTCCACTGATGTCAACTTGCCTGCCACCGATTTCCACAAAAATTGGCTCGGAGGACTCTCCATTTTGCACGTTATTTTCAGTAGTGTGTTCTTCTATCTGTTCTCGTTGACGCTGTTCTTCTTCTTCCTTGGCCTTCTGTTTTCGCTTTTCTTCTTCTTCTTCCCTCTCCTTTCTCTTTCTAGCTTCTTTTTCTTCCATAATACGCTTTTGTTCTTCCGTAACAATATTACTCTTTTCATAGACGCGACGAATGATATCCGGTATTACACGGTATAACAAATTCGTGCCAACGTAAAGTTCTGCAATGTCTTGCCATCTTTGCGTTGTTGATTTTATAGTACAGAAACTTTGATTTCTATAAGATTTGAGTGGCTCCAGCATCCTTCTGAAATCGAGAAGGCTAGGTGTAATATTAGCGTTAGTCCTTCTGTCCAGTAGGGCCTGTGTAAACTCCATGAAGGACGATCTAGAATTGTCATTTATATCAACCTCCATTGGTAACGGTATACCAGATTCCGTTGGTGGAAATACAAGCCTCGATGCTACATGCTGTTGATTATGCGCTGAAGACGAATCACGTCTGCTTTGAAGTTGCATATGATCGTTCATCTCTCCGTTTTCGTATTCATCAAGCCATTCCTGCAAAATTGCAGAGTCATCACTATCGCTTTGTCCATGAACATCCTCATCGTTAATGGATTCCAAATCAAGTTCAATAATATCATCATCTTCTTCATCCCCATCACTTTCCGAACCTGTACTATCATTGATCAAATAACCATCATCTTCGGACATATCTTCGCCACCAGAAACATAGTCTTGAATTTCATGACTATCAATCATTTCATCATCGTCCGACATATCAGAGACATCATCACTAGATTCATAAACAAAATCAATTTGGTTATCTCTTACGTGACGGCTAAAGTCATTCTCTTGATCGCCATCAGTTATAATCACATCACTATCGCTCGCCTGGTCATCATCATCATTATCAGTATTGTCCTCTTCTACTTCAAGATCGCCATTGAGTTCGTCAATAATTTCAACATCTGACCCGCCATCACCGTGGTCCGATAGAATTATTTCAATACCGTCTTCCAAAAGTTCATCGTCAAATTCATCGTCAAAATCATCCTCGTCCTCAACATCATCAAGATCATACATGCCAAGTGTAGAGTTTCTTAAAATATCAGGCTCTTCGTCATCCTTTTCATCAATCTCCTCATCATAAAGCTCCTCCTCATCTATACTTTCATTGTTCACTTTCAAAGCATCCTGGTATGTGACTTTGATTTCTCCTAAAAGAGAATATAGTTTCAATACTGCATTGACAACTTGCTCCATGTAAGGAAAGTTCATATCCAATCGTGCCATTATTCCCGAAACAACGTTAACAAACTTCTTATCAAGGAGCTCTTTAGTAAAATGGTATGCATCATTAGCAGTGATATCATCATCTACGTTAATCGAAACCAAAGGACTGATTTCTTCTCCACAAAGCTTTTTCACTAAATTTAATATATCAACTATTCTTGCGTATTTGATGACCGAAGTTTTCTTTGAAGACTCAGTTTCTTTCAATATTCTGACCAGAATATCTACTGTAAATTTTCGAGTAAATGTAAAATCGATATGAGTCTCATTTACAGAATCATAATCGATTCCATTTACAGGCACAGTCGACACTAGCCCTAAGACACAAGCCTGACCAAGAGACACAAGTAGCTCGTGAACTCTGTGAATGGCGCCACTTTCTCTTTCAAAAGAATTAATTGTGATAAATTTATGAATAAGCATATTCAAAGCAGTAGAACGCGGTTTTTTATTTGTTTGATCTTTGGCTTTTTTGGAAAAAGTCAAAAACTCAGATTTACACGAAGTGTAAGAGAAAAGAAGCTCCGATACTGTCTGCAGCAAGAAAATAGCATACGCAAGTGATCTATTGTTGTTGATAACTTCCTCTGTAATCACATCTTTCTTCTTCTGTTCCAAGTCCAAATCAGTCGGAATGCTACTCATCATATCTTTTCTACTTATGTGCATCAATTCAGACAAAAGAAAGTTCATGATTGAAGCAGAGCTTTGAGCAGGATGTGTCAATCTATCTTCAATGTTAATCCCATGCTCTTGCAAAATCTTCTTATCACTTTCTGATAAAAGAGTAATCAAGGGTGATTTATAATGCTTATTAAGGGACTTAATAATACACCGTTCACCTATAACTTCAGCCAAAAGTTGAGGCTTACGGAATACCAAAGCAGCATTATCCTCCAAAAATGATTTCAGATCCCTTACTTTAGATTTTTTGGGCTGTGAATTGTCACTCCTTGAAGCTCTCTTGTAAGTGAGAAGATTACAAATTTCCTTTTCCAAATATACTTTGATAATCTCATCTGACTCGATCGAACGCCTCAACACTTGAATGACTTTTTTGTGTACATTCGACGTAGATTTTTGATTCTTAACATACAAAACAAAAGCCTTGATAACTTTTGATTCTGATAAGAGTAAAGCTTTCTCGTTAGTATCGCACAAAAGCATTATTAAGGTAGCAACTTCACACAACAACTTTTCACTACTGAATGTATCAATCTGCAATATAGTATCATAAAGTGTCGACTCTACTGAAGAGTCAAGCACATTAATATCTGGTGGTGAAATCAAATATGGTGGAAACTTTGAGGCAAACTCAACTTTAGGAGTAGATGGTGCATACGGAGCTTTAGTTCCCACAAAAATTCTATTGAAATTCATTAATGCGGAGGGAAACCACAGCTTTTGAACATTTTTTAATATCATGTGCGGAAGTAGAATAGACACCAACTGTTGAATATTTGAGAAATACTTTGAGAAAGATAGTTTAGCAAAGATTTGAGCGATCAAACATAAAGTAGCAAACAATCTCTTACCTTGTACTTCGTCATCCGAATCAAAGTTCAAGCTACAAACAGCTTCAAATAGGGGATCTAGAACTTCATTCATGTTCTCTGAAAACGATTTACCAAACACAGATACAACCAAATTTGAAATACTAAGTACAGATTCGGGGAAAAGCTGAGCCAAAAGAATCCATTGAGAGATGAATCTTTGTTCTTTTGTGCTGATGTTGAAGTTTAGGTCATCAATAGTGTCAATGTCATATTTGGGAGAAAAGTTAAGATGGATTGGTTTTATTGTTGGTCTAATGTATGTAGCGTTGAGGATTGAAGACCAATTAATACTTGGTAGATCGAAGTTTTCTGTTAACGATTCAACGGACTCATCTAACAAAACTTCAACATTATCGTTGAAAAATACCAATATTTCCTTGGCTTCTTCTTCAGAAGCACCTGCTTCGCACAAAAACTTGACGTTGAAATCAGATGGCGTAGTGGTTTCAGCGGAAATGGGATATAGCCTTCCTTTGAACTTTAAAGGATGTTGTTTGAAGTTAGTAAAAGCAGCCTTGCTTATTGCTACAATACCCTCCACAATATTTTCGGTTAATTTTTCAGGAATAGTATTCAGTAGGTTACATCCATCTTCGGATAAGATTTCATCCAAAACAACAAAACAAGCGACAGCCGATTGAACTTGGACAGAGACAAGAGACTCTGGAATGTAGTCCGAGGAAGCATCGCCCAAGTAAGCATACAGTTTATCCCCGTTAGAAACAGAGTTCATAGCATTAACAGACCCAATGTCAGAGAATATGTTAAGAAGCTGACTTATTGCTGCTAAAACAATACTAGGAATTTCAATTGTCACATAAGGTTTTTCTGCAAATGCTTTTATTTTTTCTGAGTCGCATGTTTCGAGAATTTTGAACAATTCCACAATTAAGTCCTTTAAATAAGGAAAGTTCTTGTTTTGCAACAAACATATACTCATTGTAGGATTCACTGCCGCAGATGCAGCCAAAGAATTGAAAAGGTTGAGGTAAAGTTGATTGAGGATGCAAAATATATACCCACATCGTAATTCTTTAGACTCGGTATTTATATCTTTTAAAATGCCCATCATACTGTTAGTATATTCAGTGATAATAGCAATTGCATATTTGGTAGCCGCACCATACAAAAACTTATTTTCTGATCTCTTCGAATTGATTGAGCAAAAGCTATTGAAAATATTTCTCAGCCAAAACTTTGATCTTGAGAAATTGAAATAAAGGACAGATATGTTCTTGAACTTTGCGCTAGTACCATTCCAATTAACATTTTCTGGTTGTGGCATGCCAATTTCTTTTTGCTTGATAGATATGGACTGAACCAAAGTAAAAGCATTGCATGCTACTGTGCTGGGTGTTGTTGTATGAAGTAGTACTTCCTCAATCGTCAACCTTCTATAAAAGCGACATAAATCTCTAATCAATTGTAAGCCAGATTGAGATGCAAATGCTTCTGCTATATCCCAAACTTTATTTGGCTGATATTTATGAAGCTTGGAGTAAAAATCCGACAGTACAAAAAGTAAAGAATTCATGATACCTAGGTTTGATAGCGTTTCACGAGCTTTCGTTTGAAGTGTAGACTCACATATTCCATCAAACTGGGCAAAATATGACCTAGCAGCAATTGGATATTCAACAAATTCATTGAGCTTAGCCAAGGTTTCTTTAATCTTGTTAATCAAATATGGCAGACAATATGAACGCGTGGTTTGGTCTATCCATTTGATTATATTTCTAAAATGAATAATAGTTTTAGACAGCGAATAGTCAAATGGTGCATTTTCAAGTGTAACAAACTTGAAAAGGTTGTTCATATCAATTTGACCGAAAAGCCTTTTCCACTCCTTCGAATTTTCAAAGATTGAAGCAACAAAGATCAAAACACATTGAACAACACTGGCCTCACTAGATGTTTCCCACCTTTCCAAAGGCATACAACCTGATTCTATATGAATTTCTGGATCCATTCTACTTTTGTAGAGCGCACCGTTTTCTGACTGATAGAAGTCAAGTGCATCAAAATGAACCCGAGAAGGTATCTCGTTTATTAATTTTAATATTTGTTCATGAACAACATCTTTCAAGGCCGGATGATGTCTAGCAAGCTCATCCATCGCATGTCCCAAACTCATAACATTTTCAACAACGACAAGTTGCTTACAGATGTCTACATGATTGAAGATAGAAAACAGTTTGGGAATGATATGCTTTTCTTTTACCAAGGCCAAACCACCATTATTTAATGAAATAGCATTTATTGCATCCGGAAGCTCAAGTATCAAGTCACAATCAGGCAGAAGGAATTTTTCGAAATTGTCTAAGAAAGTATCAATCACGGCAGCTTCCTTGAGAATCGAGTATGCAGTAGGTTCATTATTTATAACCGTAGTGATTATTCTAACTGAGTTAAATAATAGCTCATATCCAAAAAGCTTGGGGTTCAGGAATATCTTGTTAATACTACCTAACATCGGTGAGTCATATAGATTCCGCATTCTATCACCTGGGTAGTTGGTTATAAGTGATATTATCAATTTAAGTAGAAAGTTCAACAATTTAACCTGTCTAGCTGTAATTATGTAAGGTAAATTTGAATTCTTCGGTGCACCACCTTCATATTCTGGATTATCAATGGCAAAATCAACTTCAAATTGTAGTAAAGATATGATGACATTAAAACCATCATGTAAAACAAACTCATCAAGTGCTTCTGGCAAAACTTCAGTGAATATTTCAATCAAATGTAGGGGACCAGACCTGGTCATTCGATAATTATTTCGCAACGATAAAAACTCTAGAAAAATCTTCATTAAACCTGCGGAACGTAAGTGAATAGCCAGTGATTTGTTTTCTAAAAAGTTTGCCAATATATTGTAAAGATAATTCATGTAAATCTGATCGTTCGAGAACTTATTCTCTTTCGTATGCTTCAAAATAGTTTTAAGAATATGAAATAATAAACCGTGACTAACATTACCACCCATTGCTCTCATCAAATCGGAAGCTCCATTCTTTTTGCTTGATATGTTCACAAATGCTCTTAGTGCAGCAATACAAGGTTCCCTTGGTATGTGATTATCAGGATTGATCAAATCACACATATAGCTCAGAAGGTATGGTTCCTCATCAAAAACGAGTCCAACAAATGTACTATATGTTATATTACAGGCTGCAAGAGCTATCGTAATGCATTTGAAGCTAACCAATTTGCCTCTTAGCGCCAAACAATCAAATGACTTTCCACTGTAAGAAATCGCAGTATAAACATGTAAGACGAAGTCGGACCATTTTTCCTTAGGTATAACATTTGCTGCTTTATCAAAAATTTGCTGCATAGAAAGCTTTTTCAATGAGTCAGAACTTAATGTGAATGTGCGCAGACCTTCACCTGAAAGATCCTTCTTCAGTTTCCGTTTTTTACTATCCTTCGAAACTGTGTTATTTTTAACAGTACCAGTCTTGTAATATTCATAATTTAGACTTTTCCATGAATTTGGTGTCAAAAATTCAGGACGCATACAGTCATGCAAACTAATATGAACCACATCGGTATCCTTTTTCGTCTTTTTTTGTTTTTTATTTACCTGTGATATATTTTCAGGAACAACAGAAGATGACCTACTGGAACTGTGATGGTCAAAATTGTTTATTTCAATGGGAATCGGACCTGGTGTTGTTCTGACAGATTGTGGAGGAAAAACTTTGATAAAATCAACCAAGACATTCCTATGTCTCATTGGTAACGTGAACTTTACAGGGAAATGTGTTGCAAATTTTTCAGAAAGACAGCAGAGTAGTTTCATTGCAGAAATCTTGATATCAAGACTGTTGGAAAAGATTAAATCTGCCACATAACCATGTGAGTTGTAAATTTCTCTATTGGTACTGTATTCCAATAGCTGATTGGAATAGTTGACACAAGTTACAATTATCTGGACCTCTTCATACGGAACATCTATCGGTGCAATATTGTGGCAGTCAAGACCATACTTTTTGATATGATTTTCAAGAATAATGTCAATTCTATTCAACAATGGAATATAATGTTTCAAATTTGGATGTGAGCCATCCCAATCTTTAGGGTAATAGTTGCTTAGCTTTTCTATTAGCTTATCAGTTGAACAGCTGGCTAAGAACTCAACTTCTGTCTTGATTTCAGGAGGCTGTAAGATGGGTTGAAAGAGTTAGTATTTGCTCTATTGATCTTGAATCTAAAATTCATACATACAGTCAAATCTTCATTTTCCAAACAATCTTTTTCTTTGATCAGCATTATGATTAATATGGACCTGCTTGGCTGTTATTATATACTGAAACTAGATCAAAGAAGGTAGTGGCAAAAGCCCTATTTTTTTATAAGGCTAAGCTGGAAATTCGCTAGGACCTAGCATGAAAATTGATTGATATAGTATCAAGTCGATCGGCGTGACACGAAGATCATACCTAGGTAATGGCTTGCATGCAAACACCAGATGAGCTTCTTGCTCAACCATATAACTTTGCAGTTAGGAAATAAGAAACGGAGTCACCTAAATTATTAATCTGTTTAGATAAACCTATTTGAATACTGGATTCAGACTTTACAAATATAGTGCTTACATTTGCATAAGAAAATTGTGATCAGTCATTTCTTGAAATTTACCATTTGATCAATAGTAAGTTGAAGCAAGCAACGGTTTGGTAAAGTTTGATCGTATTCTGTGAAAGCTTTAATTTACGAACTTTTTCGGAAACGATTTGCTAGCTCTGTTATGCTCACATCTTATCGATTATTAGTTAACAAGCCTAAACCGTACACATTAATCAAAATACTTTCTCACTTCAGAAGTTTGAAGCTTGATTTGTTTCATTTGTTCTTTATAATGAATGATTCTAAGATTACCAATGCGTTGATAAAGACTCCAACTAGGAATTCAAGCAAGCATCGAAATGAAATTGAAATTGTGCTGTCTAAGCTAAAGTCCGTCATAAAGGATGGATTTAATAGTTGTCCTTCTCACCAAGAATTCTTTGAAAAGCTGGAGCTTATTGTGGATGAATATTCTTCTTCAGTCCTTGTACAAAGATCCAGAGATACTGTTTCAAAGGATAAGGTTAACACTACAGTTAGACCACCTTCATCATCTCCCATTATCATGCCCAATGAAAAGATTGAGATCAGAACTACTACTATATCTGAAAGTGATAGTAGTGCCTTGGTGGATACATCTATACTTACTCAAATTTCCCCTACAAAGAAATCAGTTTCTTTCACCCAAACACGACATCTCCATATGGTTACACAGCGTCCAGAGATCAATCAACCCGTCGAAGATAAGGTAACTGAAGATGCAAGCAAACATGTTGCAGCTATAAATCTGAGTAAGGAGCAGGAAATTGTTGCACATTTGGCTCAGCAAGGTGAGCACATTTTTTATACCGGATCTGCTGGAACAGGTAAGTCATTGTTACTAAAAGCGTTAATAAAGAGACTGAAGGAACAACATCATTCTTCCGGTCCGGATGCTGTTGCAGTTACAGCGTCTACAGGATTAGCCGCTTGTAACATTGGAGGAATGACAATCAACTCATTTACTGGGATTGGTTTAGGTAGAGAGAAAAAAGAAGACCTATTACGTAAGATCAAACGAAATAGAGTTGCCAAAAACAGATGGATGGAACTAAAAGTTTTGATTATAGATGAAATTTCAATGGTAGATGGCCATTTACTTGACAAGCTTGAATATATAGGACGAATGATCAAAAACAACCATAAACCTTTCGGAGGTATTCAAGTTATCCTTTGTGGGGACTTTTATCAATTACCACCAGTTCCTGACAAAATCAGCACCGATGATGGACGAACGATTCAGCAAAGAAAAATCTTTGCTTTTGAAAGTAAATTTTGGAAGGAGCATATCAAAGTGCAAGTGGAATTGAAAAAGATTTTCAGGCAAGCTTCCGATAAACAATTCATGGAAATGTTAACAGATATTAGAAATGGAACTGTATCTGAGCTTACTACGAAAAGGTTCAAGAACTTAGAGAGGGAATTGAGACTTGATACCATTGAACCAACCCGTCTATTTTCTACCAGGAGAGAAGTTGACAATGCCAACAATTATAAAATGCAAAGCTTACCAGGCGATATCATTACGTTTGAGGCAGTTGATAGTGGTGTTGATGTCAACAAGGACATCGGTCAAAAGTATTTGGAGCAATTGTTAGCTCCAAAAACCATTCAACTCAAAGTGGGTGCTCAAGTGATGATGGTGAAAAACATTGACTCTACTTTGGTGAATGGTTCTGTAGGAACAGTTGTTGGTTTTGTGGACAGTCATACATACAAGGCAGTCAAAGATATTTGTACTCACGTGGATCCATCGTTGACTTTAGAACCAAATAATACCAAAAAGATTGATTTGAAAAACGACGAAGCATTGAAAGGTAGCGTTTTTGATTTTATAGAAGAAGCTAAACAAAAGCTACGACAAAAGATTGAAAAACTTAAATCAAATAATGATGTGAAAAAAGAGGAACCTGCCACTTCAACTACATTTAAACAGGAGATTTTGAAAGAGGATACAGCGCTGATATCAGCCAATGCAGCAGTGAACGGCGAAGACAAAGAAAACTTAATGCACTTATTTAGTAGCACAACTGAATATAATACCCGGGAATACATTCCATCCGAAGATCTCAGCATTGGAGTAACAGAATCAAGTTCAGTTCTTACTGAACTGGAAGAAAGATATCAGATGCTAAATCGCAAGAGTGATTTGGTGAAAGCTCTTCAAACATCTACTGCAAGTATCAGACCAGTGGTTCAATTCAAACTTGCATCTGGAGATACTAGAACTGTTGTCGTTGAAAAGGAAGATTTCAAATGGGAAGTTGAAGATGCTAATCACACCAAGATAGTTAAAGTTCAAAGGAATCAATTGCCATTGATGTTAGCATGGGCTTTATCAATACATAAATCACAAGGACAGACTCTCAGCTTTGTGTCCGTTGATTTGAAGTATATTTTTGAGGATGGTCAGGCATACGTCGCATTATCGAGAGCTGTACATAGACGAGGATTGCAAGTTCTAAACTTTTCTCCTAATAAAGTCACTACGAATAAGGTAGTGATTGAGTTTTACAAGAATCTAAAAGATGCAGAAACAGTGTACGCAGAATTAAAATCTGGAATATTGCTAGGACAAAATTCTACTAAACCTGGAGCCGCCCCTGGATTGGCAACACAAGTGCGAGATTTATATGAGATCACTGCATCACCTGAAAGATTTGCTAAGCGTAAAGCCGATACAAATAAGGACACAGAAGAAAAGAAACGGAGGAATGGTGCAATTGATATGTATATGAACCGTGGTAGCAAAGAGCCTGATATCAATAATATGACTGAATCTACCCAGTTTGGTGATTTTTCATCAGATGATCAAATGGATATCTTGGCAAATTTCAAAAATTAAATAACTTTATAGATGCATGCATATAGGTCAAAAATACGCATAATGTAACTTAATTAGCCCCGACGATCCAACCAATTATATTCTTTCCAATATCGGAGCTAGAATTGTTCATTAGTTCATCAGCCGATTCTTTCAAGGATCGTTGTAATCTTGACTGCACGTCACCAAGACTCTCTATTAAACCATTTTCACCTTTGTTATTATTGTACTGATGAATTTGTTGTTGTTGATCGTCAAGTAATGCTTGCTTTTGAGAATTCAACATTTGCCATTGTTCCAAAACAATAGTATTATATTCCGTTGGCGTCAGTAATAGTAGTTTGCTTAGCAGGTTTAATTTATTGTCAATGAGCTCAAGTTGATTAACTTCGTATTCGATTTTTGAAAGTTGAAAAAAAGCAAACCAGTTTTCACTAACTACGTTACCAATTTCTTCGGTCTGAATAAGCGCTTGCCTCAACAAACTGAAAGCTAGATCAAACGAAAACTTATACTCAGTAGTTGAGGTAAATTCTAAACAAATTAGTTTGAGCTTCAACGCCAAAAGATTTGTGCGGTCATCATATGATTTGGAAACATCGTACAAAGGGTTTTCAGAAGATACTCCCATCCCCACAATAAGCAACTCCAACAAATGATATATATCTCCAAGATAAATAAATGCATTATCATTTAGTTCAAAAATTTTTCTTACTATAACAATTGGATTTTGAACATTGTAAATGTCTTTAGGGGTTGCATGGGTACCTGGCTTAAGATAAAACTTCCAGTCTCTCATCTTCTCATTAGCATGAACAAGCGAGGTAAGCTGTTTAAAACAATCAGAGTCCTCATTTAACAGTTCCAAACATTTCTTACAATCGTCGAGATTATTAAAAGTATTCATGTAAATACTCCAACATTTTTTTTCCACAATTTCTTGATACTTAGTTTCAGGTAAATAATTGAAATCTTTATTAAATATAGTTTGTATAACCTCAAATCTTTTGAGATCTAATAGTTTCTGTAAAATCACTTCACTAAATTCCTCAGTTGATATTTGGTTGAAAATTTCGGTTCTTTTGAGAGTCGCATATGTTGAAGTAAGGAACAGTTTCCATTTGCTTCCTGTAGTTTCTGCAGTCACCTCATTGTCTATATATTTGATTAATTCCGTCATTTGTATTTCCTTATTAGCATCTCTCAGCTTAAGAACATCGAGGAACGAGAGATCATTATTATAGAGCGTCTCACCTATTTCCACAACTTTGATCATCAGAGCAATGGTGCTTTTTGTAGGTGCCAGATTCACTAAAACTTTATCAAAATCTGGATCAGTAAATAAATTAGTGGTATTTCCATTTGGTATATTCAGATTTTTGAGAAGAATCAATATTTCTTTCATATTGATGAATATTTGCAAATCACATTGCGGTGTTAAATAGATAAATGTCAGTATTAATTTAACAAAATCATCAATATAAGATGTATAGTTTAGCTGATTTAAGAATATATCCTGACTTAAAATGTTCAAAATTAACTGATAATTCTCACTCATTCTCTCAGAATGTTTAAGTCCGCTAATGACAAATGATCTTGTCCAAGACAGAAAAGATTTCCATATATCATCTAAGGCATAATTAATGTAAGGAGCAAATACATGGTCAAGAATATCAGGAACAGATTTCTGATTATCCATTATGATTCCCACTAATTCATCATTTGTCAGCAAAACTTGGAAATCACGTAAAGTGTAGTTGATGTGAGGTACACATCGATCAAGAGATGATAGAGGAATATAAAAATGATTGATCCAGTCAAGGAGGTCCAATGATGCAAATTTAGAAGTTTTCAAAAGGTCAACCAATGAATTTGTCACCTCAAAACTCGCAAAATCACAATTGAGCCTCAGGACAAAGCTTTTGACCAATGCATCAAATGTTGCATCTTGTTTACTAAAATCATATTTTAAGGAAACCTCATTAAATGATTCCTGTAGATCATCCACAAATATTCTTTTTTGGTCAACGTTGAGACAGACCAGTTGAGTGATTGATTGAGGGATTCCATTTGTTTCAAAAAAAGAAGCAACATCAAAGAAGAGTTCACAAGTTTCGGTGTTTGAGTTTTCCTCAAAAATCAATTCCAAAACATCAATCAGGATAGAATCACATATAAGAGATGGCAATGAATGAAGTAGTATTTGGCAAATCAGCGACGTATCTAGGTGTGCTTTCAGCGGTTGCAAAATACCTCTCAACTGTTCCATTGATTTGAGATTAGCGATTGCATATTGGGATGCTATGAGCCCATCCAGCTGGTCTTCAGTTAACATTGGAATTCAAGTATATGGAGAGAAACAGGGGTTTCAATTTACAAACATGGTATATTATATATAACCTTTGATGACGATCCAAATTTATTTTCCACACAAGTTCGCACACTGAGTGAAATGAACAAAGTAGTTTGTGTACAATCCTTCCTTTAGTGACGATTGAACAAGTGAAGCTACATGCTCTTTTGCTTCAAGTTCAGGGTCAATATTGTTGACTCCTGCCAGTTTGCCCAATCGTATCCACGTTAGACATTTGGCACATTTAACGTAGTAGATTTTCAATTTTCCAATTTGTTGTTTATACAGGGCAGCAGGTGGTGGAAGAGCTATAAAGCCAAACGTTTCCGTGTTAAGAATCCCATGTGCAAATGCCATGTGATCACCAAACACTGATTGAGAGATCCATCTTTCACTCATGCATAAACGACACATAACTTCCTTACAATTATCAGCTGATCTTTTGTACCGAAACTGCACTGCATTTAAACGTAACTCTTTACTGAGCATGAACGAATTATCATGCATTTCTGATTCTTTAGGACTCGGAGGACAAACTGTATTTATAGTATAAGTGTAATTTTGGGACAGCTTCTCTTGTGTTAGTATGTGATGCTGGAAGCTTTGCAGCCGTAATCTTTTTTCTATTTTAGAGGAATCCCATCTCCAATGTTGAATATGATCTGGCTTCACTGCAAATGTTACTGTTTGTTCTGTACAAACTGAATATTGGTCATCTTCTGGTTCTACAAAATCTACTTTTGTTTTCCCATTAACATTCTCTACTACGATATTTTCTTTCTCATCATCAGATGAAACTAACATCATGCTATCATCCAATGTATCCATGTTTTCAATGCATGAACTATTTTGCAATGCTGAACAGGACTTTACCCAGTGATACACATCTTTTTCTAACATTGGAACAACTACAAAACTCTAGCAATGATTGACGTACCTTGAAAACATAAAAAACCTACAAAAGCTAAACAAGAGGAAAAGCAAAATTTTAAAGAAAAAAGAACATAAAGGTCTCCACAGGCCTGCGAATTATATCTCACAAGGAATGCCCACTCGCATAACTGACACTGCTACCAAGTGGATCCACCACTTTACCACTCTGTTCATACCCGGTAAAGACAAATCCCTTCTCCACAAGTAGCAACAATAGTGCCAAAGGTTTTGCCCCACAAATAGTGTTCCCCGTAACGTAAACGTAGTCCATCCATTTACGGTAGCTTCCAGCAGTGAGTACATCTAAAGCGGCCATATCTAATGCCCGAATGCTCTCATGGATTGGGATACCACGTTCACCTTTCTTAATGGAGTCTTGTAAGTCAGTTAAACGACCGCTTGGAGTGTATGATGTGTAGGAAAACCTAGACCCCCAATGACAAAAATCAGAACTTACCACTACCCCAGTGTATGGATCATCCATGTAAGGTTTAATTGCCTTTGCTACTTTATGCAGGAACTCGTCGTCAGCAGCGCTAATAAGGATAGGGACTACACGTACGTGAGGTAGAGAGTATTTGATAAATGGCATATGCATTTCAAGTGAATGTTCGTCTTGGTCAATTTCAAGGTTCATCTTGCGGAAAAGTTTAGAATCGTATTCTATTAGTTCATTGATTGTTTCGGAGTCAATTTCAATATCACCGAGCGGAGTTTCGTATTTGTCACAGGTTGTTGTGAGAACACATCCTTTAAAATAAACATGATGAGATGGACCAATAACAAAGAGTCTCTTCAAATTAGGATTTAAAGCTTTGTATGTATTTGCTAGTATCTTCCCGCAGTACCGGTAACCAGCATGAGGTCCGAAGGCGAACCGTGCAGTTCCTGGATCTGTTATGTTTGATTTTCCAGAATAATAATTCAATTCATCGTAGAGTTGATTTGGATCAGCAGTATACCATGAGCCAGCATGTGTTGCTTCTCTTGACACCATGATTATTAGTAAAGAAGTGAAGAAAGATTAGTACAGTAATTCAAATTGGTGGCGTATTTGAGAGTGATATTTTTTTTACTTCTTCATGTGTATATTATATGCATGTGTAGAAACATTACTTCTGTTATGCTTGATTAATAATGCAAACTGTTAGACGATACGCCCATCAAGTAATCAGACAGTACTCAACAGAAACTGCAACTGAAGTTCCACTTGTTAGTAAGAAGCTAACGCTTCTTGATTACCGTACACAAAAGACTGATTCAATAACGAAGATTTTAAGTTTGTGGATCAAAGAACATAGTAATGGTGAACTAAAGGACAAATTTCAACCATTTAGGAAACTTTATACGAATCCTATTAGACAGAAACTACCGGAAGAACCAGCTAATATAAAATCTATAAGGTTTACAGAAATTAGAGAAGGTAAAAAGGCTGAAGCTATTAAATATTTAAACGAATTGACTAGATTTTCATATCCTAATAAATTCACGATTGTTTACAAAGAGGTTCAAACAATTTATAAAAAGTTTAGAAGTTATCCAGAAATTAAGGATGCATATTTTTATTTTCATGTGAAAAAGAACAATACTTCTGCAATTGGTAAATTATTAAGAAATGATTATTATTATGAGACACCAGCAACTTATTTATCATTACTTGATAGTTTTGACATTTCTAAGAATTCTAAGAACAGTTTAAAAGAAATCAATAGTTTGATGTTTAAATTACGTAGGAATAGAATTCCTGTTACCAATGAACTTCTTTATAAATTATACTATACTATTCCAAGACAATGTCGTGGTCCAATTAGAGAAGTTTATGAACCATTAGATTTAGAATATAATTATCCTAAAACATTTGATGAATGGAAGAAATTATTAGAAGATCGTAAAGTACAATTAAGTTATGCAACTTATATTCAATTAGTTAATTCAATGATTCGTGAATTTCGTATAATTGAAGGTTTAAATTTAATTTACAAACTTGTTGTTTTCTATAAAGTTGAGATACCACCAGCATTAGCAAAATTTACAGTTGATCAAATTTTAAGTCATGAACCAGATTTAGGATTACCTGCTGCATTATATATGCAAAGAATTAGTGGATGTCAATTAAAGCAATATGCAGCTTTAAAAATTACTAGAAATTTAACATTTTGGAAAGATTTGAATGAAAATACATTAGAATTAATTAAACAATTTATTAAATTTAATGCTGATAATAAGAAAGGATTTATTGAAGGTATTAATGAAAGGGTTTTAAATAATGAAAGATTAAAAGATTTTTGGGAATTACCACCAAATGAAGAAATTTCTAAAATTTGGAGTGAAACTTATGAAGGTGATGATAATTTTTTCAAACCAGGTACAAATTTTGATAAAATTAATAAAATTACTAATTTATTCCCAACTAATATTAAATATTTAAAATTAATTGAAGAAATTGATGAATTATTAATTAATAATAAAAAACGTGAAATTTGGAATGAAAAATTAAATAATTTAAAACATGATAAGGCATTATTTATTAAAAGTTGTAATTATATTATTCAAAAATTGATTTTTAATTATAAATTTAGTGAAGTTGTTGCATTTATTGAATTACTTAAACCTGAATTTAATTTAGAATATGAAAATTATTTACGTTTAATAAATACAATTGTTATTTCAAATAAATTTGAACGTGATGAATTAGAATTTTGTACAATGATATTAGCTAAACTTGAATTATATCATACTTCATTTAAGAAAGAATTTCTTGATAAATATCCAATTTTGAGTAAAACTTTAGATGCATCAAATAATGAAGCTAATAAAGAATTATTACAAAATAGTTGGTCAAAATATGTTGAAGAAGCTAAGAAAGATGTTAGTTTTGAAAGTATTATGGATTCCTTATAAATATTTGGTTTTCTTTATACGTTATAAATACTGTAATTAGTCTAAAAATTTAAATTAGTGTCTTGATGGATTTGTTAAAATATGCAATTGTTGCAAGTGCATGAAATTGTCTTTTAATAGTAAAGATTTTACCCATTATAATTTCGTGTCATGTAAAGTCTATCCCAAAGTTTGTTGTCCTGAACAATTCTTGCCGAACATTGCTCTTATTGTACGAGGCTTGAAAAATTCTTCATGCAATAAACTATATCAACTGATACCAAATTGTATTGAGTGTGTAGCATTAAAAGGTACTAAAACAAAGATACTTCTATGGTATAGTGAAAATACAGGAGAACATCGTATAGTAAAGTAGCATACAACAATGGTTTATGCTCCTGTTTTAATATTCATAATAGTAATCACTTTTATCAAACAAAGGCTGATCACGTTGTTGTTGTTGTTGTTGTTGTTGCTGCTGCTGCTGTTGTTGCTGTTGTTGCTGTTGTTGTTGTTGTTGTTCGGAAGCTGATTTTGGCATTGAAGTAAATTGTAAATGTTGATAAGGATGATACTGTTGATAAGGATGATATTGTTGATAAGGATAATATTGAGGTACAGATTGTTGTATTAAAGGTGGTTGTTGAGGTAATGATGATGATGATGATGATGATTGATGTTGTAATGATGGTGGTTGTTGTTGTTGTGCTGTTGCAGGTGGTGGTGGTGAAGGTAACTGTTGTGAAGATAGTTGCGGTGAATGTTGTGGTAGTTGTTGTGGTAGTTGTTGTGGTAATTGTTGTGGTAGTTGTTGTTGTAATTGTTGTGGTAGTTGTTGTAATTGTTGTGGTATTAATTGTTGTTGTAATTGTAATTGTTGAATTTGTTGTTGTGATAATAATCTTTGATGATCTTGTTGTGATTGAACTTGATGATTTTGTAATTGTAATTGTTGTTGTTGTTGTTGTTGTTGAGATAAGGACAATAGTCGTTGATGTTCCTGTTGACTTCCCTTTAATTTACGTTCTTGTTGACCTTGTATAATAATTTGTTGAATATCTTTAATAAATAAAGGATATAATAATTGATCAATACCTTCCTTTTTAGCCATTAAATAAGCACGTTCAAAAGGTATCCAAACACCTTTTAAATGCATTGAACCAATTTTAACAACTTGTCTTTTCTTTTCAGCTTTTAAAATACCATCACGTCTACCTCTAGTCATTTTAGCAACATTTAATAATTTTGTACCATTAATCATATTATTATCAGCACGACGTACAACAGAAATACCATTACATTCAACTTGATAACAAAGAGTTTTCTCATCTTCCCACATTGTTGTTGTAATTTTTGGTCTTGAAACAATATTTGATTTATCAGGTGTCGTTGTGATGGGGGCAGTAGCATTGTTAGTAGCATTTGTAGTAGTAGTAGTAGTAGTGTTGGTAGTAGTAGTAGTAGTAGTAGTAGGTGTATTGTTGGTTATAGGTATAAGATTTGGATTATCATTAAATTTTGAATTTGGACTTTGTATTGTTTGATAAGTTACATGAGGAATTGAAAGTTGTGAAAGTTGTTGATTTTGTTCATAAGGAGATAATTGTTGTTGTTGATGTTGAGCAGGAGTTGTAGTTTGTTGAGGAATAGATTGTTGAGGAATAGATTGTTGTTGTTGATTATGATGAGAAGGAATCATTCTAACATTATTGTAATTATAATTTTGGTAAGATGGATAAGGTTGAGAATAAGGATACATATAAGTTTGCTGAGATTGAACTTGGCCTTGTTGAGGCTGTTGAGATTGTTGAGATTGTTGAGGCTGTTGAGGCTGTGGAGGCTGTTGTTGTTGGGAATAATAATAAGGTTGATAATGAGATTGTAAATTTAATTCATGTTGTTGAGGAGATAAATTGCTACCATTAGTGGCAGTAGTATTGATATTTGTATTGTTAATGTTGGTAGTAGTAGTATTAGTAGTATTACTATTACTCTTATGATGATAGTTATTATTATTAATATTATTATTATTAATATTATTATAATAAGTATAAGTTTCGTCCAATCTATCAGTATCTTTATCGAGTGGATGGTCCATTGAAATGTGGTGTGTATTAAGTTTACGAACAATACTCTATTGTTAGAAATAAAGATCTACAGTAATAATGTATCATAATTCAGCAAGCGGACAAAATTAGCGCCAACGGGTGAGTGACGCGAGCTTCCATGCAGACTTGCAGTTGCAGACTTGCAGACTTGCAGTCGCATAGTACAAATTTGCATTTGCATTTGCACTGAGCTTGCAAACTTCTCGCGGCCTGAGCAGTCGATCCGATCCTCACTACTTACTAATTAGTGCCACACCACGCAGTACCGTCTGGGCCGGAACACGCCGAGCACCACCCGGGCAATTTCCTCAACTTCCCCCTCCACGCCCTCCACACCGCCCTCAACTTCCCCCTCAAAGCCGCCCTTGACACCCACAACAGCCTCATATGACGCATAAGAACAACCTCTTTCCGGGGTCACGTGCACCGTGCTGTAGTATCTGGCACCAGCCACACTGTTGGCGGACCACCCGCGGGGCGCAAACGCAAACGCGTCCCGCTTCCCGCACAGCACTCGGGCCAAACCGCTCCGCTCAAGCATCGCCAGACCAGCAGCGTGGGGGTCATGGGCATCGTCCCCGTCGATCGACCCATCCCGCTCAAACAGCGCACACGCCTCCTCGTGCAGGTCGTGCATGATAATCTCCACCTTTGTAGGCGCAAGAGGAGGGGACTCACCCTCACCCTCACCCTCACCCTCACCCTCACCCTCACCCCCACTCCCACTCCACCACCGCCAGTTCCTGCTCCGCCAGCAGTGCCACGTGTTCCCCTTCTCGCCCCTCGTCTCCTCCACGCCTTCACCAAACAGCTTCTCCAGCTGAGCCACCTCACTTGTCCAGCTCACGTGCACAGGGTCCTTCTGTTTCTCTGGGAACTTCAGCTCCGGACGCGAGTAACGCACTCGGACGGGGCCCCCTCCCCCTCCTCCCCCTACAACAGCGAAAAGTGGGCCCAATACTCGCAGTGTAGACGTTGTACCACAAGTTTTAAGCATCATTTTACTACCGTGCACCATTAATGTTGATTCACTTAATAGGTACACATCCATAGCAGGTGTAGTAGTATCACTCTCTTCAGAGGAAATACGTGATAGGATTTGACATTCAACAGGTTCAAGCAGTTTTGTCCATTGTGCAATACTCAACTTATTTAAATTAATATCTTTATTTAAAAATTCAATTTCAATTGTTTTCTCTGGTCCTTCAAATGCTTCCGTTGAATCGAGTTGTTTACTCAATTCATTATCAACAAAATCACAATGTCCAATATATTTAACAGCTTCTTGATGTTGTTCAAATACAATAGTCATATCATGTATGCATGTGTATAAAGAAAAGTAGAATGGAGTAGGAAAAAGGTAGAGTAAAGATTATACTTTTTTTTCTTCCAAAATTTTTCACTCCTCCTGAATTACATTAGAATATTCTGGTATTTTAATTTTTGATTATTCAATTCTGTAGTATTTAATAAGAAAGCATTCAATGGTAGCACTATACTACAGTAGTATACTACTACTATACTACTACTATACTACTACTACTATCACTATTACTATCACTACTATCACTACTATTGTACTACCTTATCTATACTATCTATCGCTCGAAATGGACAGGTTGAGCGCACCGCGGTTAGAGCAGAAAGGGGGAAAAACCCTCTTCCCCCTCCGGGTAACTCTGATTACTCTTGTTCGCAGTTGTAATCTCTCATTACAATACAATATAGTACACTATAGTACAATATAGACAGAGCATGAAGCTAACAGTGGTTTGATCAACACTGCAAGCGATAAATCTGACTTCCGTAAAACCGGTTTATTCTTGCTATCTAAAGTCATTTTATTATTAACTATTGATTTCAATTAAAGTATTTTCGAAAACCGAAATTTTACCTTAATCGTCCTTTTAAATGGATAGTTAATACATTATTATAAGACTGTACATTGCTGTGGTAATCAAATTATTAAATGAAAGGAGAAGTTAAAGAAAGTTGACAGTAGTTTCAAAAAACTTCCACACTTCTTCTTCTTTTATAACACATTTCGCGTACAACTTCCATTATACCATCCAGGGTTTCTTTATTAATCAACTATGCCACCACAAATTGATAGAGATGCAAATCCTGAAGTTGTTAATGATGAATATTTAACTGAAACTGATCCTCAAGGTGAACTAAAAATAAATCAACTTGGTGAATTACAAGGTGGTAGAAAATTTAGAGTTAAAACTTTTAAAGTACCTGGTAAAGGTAATAGATTATATTGTATTTCAACTGATGTTGCTCGTATGGTTGGTTATAGAGATTCTTATTTTTTATTTCAAAAACATATTAATCTTTACAGATTTATCGTTGATGAAAATTCTAAATTTAAATTAATTAATGATGGTTATTTACCTGTTTCATTTAAAACAAGACATGCTTATTTAATTACTGCTAGATCTGCATTTAAAGAATTCGGGGCTAGATTAATAATTGATGGTAAACAAGTAGATGATGATTATTATGAACAAGAAGCTTTAGATAAAGGTGCAATTAGAGGTGCTTTAATTAATCCAACTTTAAATGGTGATGATTTAAGATCAAATTTAAATAATCCTCTTTTCCAAAATTCAATACTTGAAACTGAAACTTCTTGGGTTTATGATCATGCTTTAAAATGTAGACAATTTAATTCTTCATTATTATATGATAGACAATTCCTTTTAAAGAAAAAACAAAGAGATATTTACACAAATACTTTATTCGTACCTTCAATAACTCAACCAAATTATTCAAAAATTGAAAAAATTGGTAATTCAACAAATTTAATATTTGAAACTCGTTTAACTTCAAATCTTAATACAATTAAAACTGGTTTATCAACTGTTAATCCAGAAATTTTCAATTCATTAGATGATGATAATTTAAAAAATGAAATTTTAATTCAACAACGCGCTGAACGTGAGCTATGAATACTTTTATCAAGTACCTCTCTCTATATATGCACCTTTTCTTTCTATATAAATGTCTTATATTAATAACTCTAATAATGTTTCAACGAAAAATTCAGTAATTGCAGGTTCATTATCAGGTTTAACTGTTCGTTCAATTATAGCTCCAATTGATATAATTAAAATTAGACTTCAATTACAATTAAATCCTTCACAATATAAATCATTAACTCAAACAATAATTTCAATTTATAAAAATGAAGGTTTATTGGCTTTTTGGAAAGGTAATTTACCTGCAAGTTTAATGTATTTAGTTTATGGTGGTACTCAATTTTGTATTTTTACATCATTATCTAATTTATCACCAAATTCAAATACTCCATTATTTAATACTTTAATTGGTACAATTTCAGGTTGTATTGCAACTTTAACTAGTTATCCATTCGATTTATTAAGAACTAGATTGGCTTCAAATAATTCAAATACTTTTAATTCAATGATTAAAACTTTAAATCAAATTTGGTCAACTTCAAATTGGAATGGTCTTTACATTGGTAGTCCATTAAGTGTTTGTTATATAGCTTTAACAACAGGTATTTCATTCGGTGTTTATACTAAAATAAATGAATTAGATAATAAATTACCCTTTTCAACTAAAAATTTTGCAGGTTTAACTGCTGGTTTAATATCTAAAACAATTGTTTATCCATTAGATCTTATAAAGAGAAGAATTCAAATGAATTATACTAATTCATTTATTCAAACTTTAACTCAAATTGTTCAAAATAATGGTATATTTGCACTTTATCGTGGTTTATTACCTGCTTTATTGAAAAGTGCTCCAACTACTGCTTTAAGTTTCTTCTTTTATGAAAATTATACTTATTATTTAATACGTATATTCGGTTAAATAACCTTCATTATCAAATAATTTACCCCATTTCTCAAATTCTAATCCAATATCTCCACGTAATGATTTATTTATTTCACTATCTAATAATTTCTCATATGACCAATCAAGGAAATCTTCTGTATTATAACCAAATTTTGTAAATTTTTGATGTAAAATTTTAATTAATGATGATACATTTGGATGATAATGATTTGACATTGTTTCTAATTCCCAAATTGATGATTCAATTGCTCCAGTTAATGCAGGATCTTCCTCTAATGGATCATAAGGATCAATATAATTTTCATCTTCTTCTTTATTAGTTGTTGAATGTAATAATAAAATACATGTTGAATGACCATATTTTTTAATTAAATTGTAAATAAATGGTACAATTAAAATTATACCTGATGGTGGTGCAGTTAATGATAACCTTGATAACCTTTTAATAAATGATGCAACAATTGAACTACTTAAATGTGTTGATGACATAAATAATTCAAGTAATCGGAAAAATCTAGATTTCTCCTTTAAATGTAATAAATCAGGTGTAAGAATCTTATATAAATTTTTGTAAAAATCAGGATAATCTAAATTAAATGTTTTCATAAGTTCCCAAAGTCCATTAAGTGATAAAATTGAAATTAAAATTTCTTTCCTTTGTAATCCAAGTGTATAACTTGCTGTTAAAAAATCCATTAATTTCTGTGCATTACTGAAAAATGGTATAATCCTTTTATGTAATATAGTTAATGTTGCAAGTAATTCAATTTTATTTAAATTATCATCTTTATTGAGTGCATAAATCCATGATTTTTCAAAATTTATCCTAAATGCACTAAAATTATAAATTGTATTAGTTGGTGCATTTTCAACTAAAATTGATTGCTCTGTAATACTATCTCGATTTTGTAAATCATAAAGTTCACATTCTTTTGTTATTGTTAAAAATTTAGCAAAAACAACTGAATTGAGTTCAGTAACATTGATGAATTCTTGATAAAAATAAAACTTCAAATCCCAATATATACTAAAATATTTCTCCTTAAATTCATTCAATAATGGTTCACTTATAGTTCCATCCTCTTCAATATCTTTATCATTACCAACATGTAATAATTGATTTAATATAATTCTAAATCTACCAGTTGGGAAATATGATTCATTCATATTTTTAGCTTCTTCACATAACAAATTGAAAACATAATCTAATGTGTCCAATTTTAAAGTCACAATCTTATCATCTTTATCCTCCTTATTCCAAATTTGAAACACTAGTGAATAAAATTCTTCATACTTACCATTGATCCATCTCCTCACTGTCTGTTCTTGCTCAGTGTGATTCTTCCTTACCTTGTGTAGACCTTTGCCAATGAAAAACTTGAAAACTTTCTCAAGTTCAAAAAGCAATGCCCTCACTTCTTTGATTTCACTATTTTCAATATCATCAACAAACTCTTTCAATTGTTTTAATAATGTTACTAATTTATTATAATGCTTAGGTGATTCTATAATTTCTTTCCTCACAATCTCCCATTGTTTCCAACTTCCCACAACTTTATCCTTCTTTCCATTCTTCACAACTTTATTACCAGTAGCCATCGTTGTTCACTTACTACAAAAGAATCAAACCTTCCGGAGCTGAAAAATATTTTTTTTTTCATAAACCTCAAAACAAAAAACCCTCTTTCGAGATCTCTGCCTCCCAATAGCTCGTACTAAAAATTTCACTGCTTAATTCGCGGAAAGGTATAAAAGAACACAACCTCCCACTTTTTACTACTTCTCTTGAACTATCCCTTCATTCTCCAGTATGACCTTCCTAGTTTTTTACTATTATGATGAATACTAGGTGTTGTCTGTTGACACAGCTGGCGTCCCTCTTCGGAAGTGTTGTTATCCTTTCGAGGTTAACAACCGGGATGATATAGCTGACGGCGTTCGACACAAATTTCTTGTTACTAAAGTATGACGCTATTGTACATTCTGATCCATAACAACTAAGAAGGTTTTATACAATATTTGATTGTAATTAAACTATTATTTGAAGCACGTCTAAGGTAGGCTTGAGCAGTTTTCTCAGTGGCTTGATGTCTGTATAAGACATGCAAGATAAACGAAAATAGTCTTGATTTGAAACTGCAAACGTTGGCCTACCAACTGACGTTTGTACGATTTATTCTTTTAGAAAACAATTTACTCATCAAGATACATAAATTATCAATCATCGTCAACATTAATTGCAGGAATTTCAAAATCTGATCCAAGATCATCATCTTCTGATTCTTCTTCAACAGCTACATCTTCAACAATCTCCTCTTTTGCAATAACAACATCTTCTACTAGTTTCTTCTCCGTAATCTTGTCAAGATTTTCTTCCATTTGCTTTATAGCTGTATTTGCCGCATCTTTATTAGAATCAAAGACAAAATCATTATTGGCAGAGACAATTTGCTCTTCAACATGCTGTCTCTTTGTAACACTGTCAACAACTTCATCCTCTGCACTTCTTTTTGGAATAAAAGTGTCAGTTTCCAATACCTTTCTTTCAGACTCATCATTGTTTTGTTCATTTCCACTCTCTTCTTCTTCACTTTCTTCGTCATTATATTGGTCAAAATTCTGTTTTGTTTGTATTAGAGGAAATCTCGGATTTACTAACAAACTGTAAATTTTTGAATTCTTACCGATCAAATTTGCAATTAATGGAATACAATTGACACTAGTAGGTGCCTTACCAGGGAAAAGCAAAATATTTTCTAACAACTCAACAATTTGCTCATTCTCCCTACTCTGTTGATTGTCTTGTATCAAAGACATGTTGGCAATAGCATCAATAATTACAAATTTCACAATAATGTTTAATTTACCTGGAGATAATTCACATTTGGTAATCAAAGTGTTGAAAAAAGTACGAACTGTAACAAGTGTATTCTCACTTGGCAAACTCATGAATAACTCTTTATGTGATAAAATATCAGAAATTGAAACAACATTCTTATTACCTTTACTACCTTTCTTCTTTTGTTTGTTCACATTAGTATCTGCTGTAAGTGTTTCAGTAGTATTTTTAGCAAAGTTTGGTTCTCTTGTATCTTTTAAAATAATAGCACTTTCGACAAGTCTACCTAAAACTGTCATATCATTGAATCTTTCCAGAATTGATAAATATGAAGCAGCAGTGTCTAACACGCTCAATATAATTGCTTCATTTTCGTAAACAAGTTCCTTATCAACTTTAATCTTACCATTGACGGTAGTAACCGGAATAGAAGCATCAAGAATAGCTAAAATTTCGTAAACATAGGGGAATAAATTACCACCAAATCTTTTTATTAAGGATTTCAAAATCTTAACACCAGCATGTTTTGCTTCAACAAGGGACTGTTCAATCATTTTACGTGTGTTTTGATCCCTAATATCATTTTTGATTGGTGTAAAACTAGTATTAAATGATGCAAGAATCTCACCTAAAATTACATAATGTCCTAATGGAATGGAAACAGCAGTAGGTGGATTAATTTCAATATAAGCGACAAGCAAGTCAACAATAGCTTGGATTCTTTGTGAAACTTTGAAAACTTCAGTTGCTGAATTGTTGATATCAATATTGAGAGTTCCAAAAACTAAATTCATTTTGCTCAAGTCTTGTGGTAAATTTGGTAATGAATGAAACTTCGATTTATACTCATCATCATTTGTTAGTTCAACAAGTGCTTCATAGATGGAAATAACTGACTTCAACTCTAAAATGAGATCATTAACATTCTCTCTCCATTTTTCACCCGGCTTCTCTCTACTCAAAATAAATGAAACAAGAGCTAATGATCTCATTAAGGAGACACGTAAATCATTGTCAACTTTCTCTAGATTATCACCATTATTCAAGATATTCTTCAAAACATTTTCAAATTTAGAACCAAAAGGTCTGAAAGTAGTAGTGTTGAGCGTCAAGAGGCTGTTCAACACTGGTAATGTATAACGAGGAATTAGATCAGTAACTTCAACAAGCGCTCCAATAATATGTGGAAGCTTAGGTGTTAAAACTTCTCTGGTTAATGTTGGCTTACCCCTGATTTGGTCTAAAATAAACCCGATACACTCAACAGTACTTTTCAAAGTAATAATTTCTCTTTCGGTAGGGTTTTCAGTATTATTGATGAAACATTTTGTCTCTAGAATCTTGACCAATGCAACAATGGCGTTACCTGTATTAGCAGATAGTAATAAAACTGGATGTAATAATGCAACTGTCAGCAATTTGGTTCCCCTCCAACGAGTAATACTGTGATTGGATTTAAGCAATGTAATTATACGAATGCATAAGGTTTGTTGATCAACAGTTGATGCGTGATTGATCACTGATGGATTTGCAATCAATTGAAGCAAAAGTTTGAATGAAATTTCATCAATCTTATCTTCCTGAATGTAAGGAATAATACTTCGAAGATCAGGATTCATTATTATTTTATTATTGTGCAGATAGTAAAAGATGTTTCAAATGAAATCTGTTCATGAAATTTTTTTATTCAACAAAATTATGGTTACTCAAAATGGAAATCAAAATTTTAGTGAAAAATGCCTACCGATCAGAGTACTGTGGTTGTCTTTATAAAACACACACATACAAATGTCATTAGTAGAAGCTCATCAAAATTTACTAAAACAAGTGGATGGATCAGCTACGTTTCAATTTTCAAACACAAAAGTTATATCTTCAGTCACTGGTCCAATAGAGGTTTCTAGACCTCGTAACGAGAAGCCAACACAAGCCTTTCTGAATATTTCCGTGAGACCAGCTACAAATGTCCCAACGACGAGAGAGGTTTATCTTGAAAGCAAGTTACAGAAGATAATTACTCCAATGATTAATTTAGAGCAATATCCATGTTCAGAACTTCAAATTGTTGTTCAAATTTTGGAATCTGGGGAACGTGAACAATTTACTTGCATGGAACTCGCATGCGCTGTAAATTCATTGTACCTTGCATTACTCAATGCCGGAATATCACTGAAGGCCAGTTTTCTAAGCTCTTTTTGTTCTGCCAACGAATCAGGAATGATTGTACGTCCGAAAAAGATAGATCTTGATCAATCAACTGCGCATCATGTGGCAGTTTTCTCTATTGTTGACGGTAAATCAGATGAGTTAATCTACTGTGATTCATTAGGGAAAACAACCGAAGACGAACTATTTAAGGCTCTCAATATAATATCTTCAGATATCGACAAGATCAATGAGACTGTAAGACAAACTGTGCTTGATTCGATTTTGCAGGATTACATTTGGAAATTTTAGTCTATTAAACTAATTAAATACATAGCTTTATAACTGAAAAAAATAATTTGACACTTTTTGAATATTTACAGTAGTTTGAATTATAACTTGAGTTTTTCCAAGTTTTCGATAGTTTTCTGGAAACCATCAATTTCAGCTAAGGTTTTCTCCTTAGATTGTTCATTCTTTTCCTTTGCAACATCTGAAGCCTTAGATTCGTAATCATTTGAACTCATGATCTTTTCCAAGTTAGCTAATGCAGTTTTTGACTTTTCAAGTTTCTTCTCGAATTTGCCAATTTCTGCATCGATGTCAATCATTCCCTTAACCAAAAGATGGACCTTGACTTCTGGAACAACAGCAGCTAAAACGCAACCAGATGGAATTTCTTCGGCTTTAGAAACAACGTTCACTTTTTCAACTGCTTTGATTAAAGAAACAATGGAATCTTTTTGTGATTCTGCAATCTCAAAATACTTTGGATTTGCAGATTCAACAAAAACAGAACCATTCTTTGTGATACCATATTGGGATAATAAAGATCTAGCACCCTTTGTAATTTCCAAAACCAATTCATAAGCATCAGCAGCGTCAGAGTTATCATATTCCTTCACATATTCGGGATATTTAGCCTTAACAATTGTTACTGAAGTTTCAGTAGCTCTCTTTGGTAATCTCTGCCACATTTCTTCAGAAATAAAAGGCATGAATGGATGAATTAATCTCAGTGCACCGTCAATACATGTGTACAAAGTATCTCTTGCAGATTTCTTTTGCTCTTCAGTACCTTCTAGGATCAAAAACTTTGAATTTTCAATGTAGACATCACATAAATCGTACAACCAAAAGTTGTAAATAGCTTGTGTAGCCTCGTAGAAGTCTCTTGCCTCAAGTGATGCATTAACCTTCGCATTAGTGGTAGTCAATTTATGCAAAATCCACTTCTCGACTAAAGATTCTTTGCCACTTAAAGCTGCAGTTGCAGGAGGGGTATAGTCTTCACCTAATCTCATCAAAACAAATTTAGTTGCTTGGAAAATCTTGTTACAGAACTTTCTGTAACCAGCAACTCTCAAGATATCTAAATTAATATCTCTACCACCTGTAGTATATGCACATAAGGCAAATCTTAATGCATCAGTACCACATTGAGGAATACCATCTGGGTAAGATTCCTTCTGACCTTGCTTTGCCTTTTCGATTTCTCTTGGGTCTAGATTACCCTTTAGTAATAATGCATGTAAATTCTCCAAAGTGATACCATTGATAACATCTGAAGGATCAATAACGTTACCTAAAGACTTCGACATCTTTCTACCTTGAGCATCTCTGACAAGAGAATGACAGAAAACCTCCTTAAATGGTACTTGTCCAGTCAATTTGATACCAAGCATGACCATTCTTGCAACCCAGAAGAACAAAATATCCCAACCAGTTTCTAACATTGACATTGGGTAAAACTTTTCCATATCAAGTGTCTTCTGTGGGTATCCAAGGGTGGAAAATGGCCATAAACCTGAAGAGAACCATGTATCCAAGACATCTTCATCTTGTTCCAAAGTATAAGTTTTACCTGCAAAAAGTTTACTTGCCTTTTCTTCAGCTTCTTCTAAAGTTCTACCAGCAACCCAATTCTTTGAATCGTTACGGTCTCTATTTTCACCTTCAATATTAACAAAATATACTGGACATCTATGACCCCACCATAGTTGTCTGGAGATACACCAATCCTGAATATTTTCCATCCATCTGAAAAATTCATTTTCTGAAGTCTGTGGAGCAATCTTGAGTTCTCCGTTTCTCACAGCGTTAGCTGCATCTTCAGCCATTTGCTTTTGAGAAACCCACCATTGTGGTTTTAAGTATGGTTCAATGATATCCCCGGATCTTGAACATATTGGCAATGTCATCTCATGACCTTCTTGATCGATCAACAGACCCATTTCCTTTAACTTTTCAATGACAACTCTTCTAGCATCAAACCTTTTCAAACCCTGGTATTCACCACAGTTCTCGTTCAAAAGACCATCATCAGTGAAGATTGTGATGAATTCCAAACCTTGTCTTTTACCAGTCTGGTAATCATTATTGTCATGACCTGGAGTAATTTTGACTGCACCAGTACCAAATTCCATATCAACTGCTTCAGCATCAGTAACAATAGGAATTTCTCTATCAAGGAATGGATGTTTAACAAACTTACCATGTAAATGTTTGTACCTTTCATCATTAGGATGAACAGCAACACCTGTATCACCAAAAATGGTTTCTGGTCTAGTAGTTGCAACAATCAACTTTTCATCAGAACCAACGACTGGATAAGCAAAGTGTGTCAAAACACCAAACTCAACCTTTTCATCATAACCTGGAATACTTAAGAAAGTATGACCAGGAACAGTCTTGTTTTCAACTTCTAGATTAGAAAGTGCAGTATTTAATTTCACACACCAGTTAACCAATCTCAAGTCTCTGTAAATCGTACCATCATCAAATAATTTGACAAATGCATCGTTGACGGCTGCAGTTCTGACAGGATCCATAGTGAACGCTTCCCTAGACCAATCATATGAGGCTCCCATTTTAGTAAATTGAGACTTGATTTTAGCATGGTAAACTTCTTTCCATTCCCAAATTTTCTTCAAGAATTCTTCTCTTCCATAGTCGTGTCTAGTTTTACCTTCATTGGCGTAAACGGTTTTTTCAACAACAGATTGAGTTGCAATACCTGCATGATCGAAACCAGGTAAGAAAAGTGTAGTCTTTCCCTTCATTCTGTAATATCTAATCAATGTATCTTGAATGGAAACAGTCAATGCATGTCCAATATGCAAAGCACCAGTAACATTTGGTGGCGGAGCAGGAATGGAAAATATACCTTCTGGTTTGATTTCACCATCTTCAGTAAATTCTGGTTCAAAAAAACCTTGCTTGACCCACCAATCATACCATGATGATTCAACTGCAGATGGGTTGTAAGCAGAAAACGATGGATCTTCTAAAGAAACTAAAACCTTCTTTTCACCTGGTACTGTCTTGTCAACATATTCAGGAGCAGCTTCCTTTTCAACTTTCTTCTTCTTTTCTTTGTTTTTTGCAGCATTCTTTGCAAGTTGTTCTTGCTTAGCTTTTTTAGCCAAGAATTTAGCCATCTTTTCAGCTTTTGCTGCTTCCTTTTTTAATTCCTTCTCGGTCTTTACTTTTGGAACAACTTCATTTGGAGCTGCAGCTTGTGCATCAACTTTAGGAGTTTCTTCAGACATTGTTTTTATTGTGTTGTGAAATGATCTCTGACTTGAATTAAAACTAAAATGGTTAAATGTAAATTTCGATTTCAGTAAGTTATAGGCAGCGATTCTTTTCAGTGGATAACTCAAAAATAGCATAAACGGGCGTATTTGCCAAATCTACTTTTATCAAAAGTTTAAGTATGCAACAAAGATATCTTACGAGAAGATCGACTGATTGTTGCTGAATCAATTTCAAGTTTGATATACTTTAATCCACATTCAAAATGAGTCAAGAAATGTGAAAAGGTTTCAATATCGAGGATATTTTTTTCTGGTGTACGGAAGCTCTAGAATTGAAAAGTTTGTATAGGATGTCAAACTCCGTTGTGCAATTAGGATTCATCGAAATTGGGAAATCATAACTATTGCTGTCTTGAACATGAGTTTAGCTGACAGCTTACTCGATGATCTTTCTGATGATGATTTTAACATTGAGAATAAAAGTGATGAAAAAATAGGATTTGTCGTTGGTGATGCGGCTCGTCAAGTGGCACATAATATTAATGATCTTTTGAAAGTATCAGATTTTGCTTCAATAGAGACAATTGGAAGCTTTTGTCCAATTCTACCAAAACTAAACACACTTAAGGAAAGACTTTTTGAAAGTGAATTACGAGAGAATGAGCAGAAAGTGTTGAGTGCTTCTGAACAGCACTTATTATCTGATGCAAATTGCCTTGTAATAGAAATGAACACTTACTTCACTGTATTAATATCTTTCATCAAAAATAACTATTCCAAGTTTTGGCCAGACTTATTTAGTATAGTTAAGAATCCTTTAAATTACATCAGGGTAATTCAATCAATTAGGTTTGATATTTCATTATTAAAAGAAAAAATTTCTGAACTTGAGTTCCTTCCGAAAGATCAGATCCTGTCTTTAACAATGTCCTCAAACTTTCTTTTGAAGCTTAATGAATCAATATCCTTAACAGAACATCTTCAAACACTCATACTTGAGGCCTGTGAGATTCTTTCGTTGATTAATGAGACCCAACTCGATCTTCGAGGTTTCATCACACGAAGGATCAGTAAAATAGCACCAAATCTCACCGAAATAGTCGGTGCGATAGTGGCTTCACAATTAATTACCACGTTAGGTTTGGAAATATTGTGTGCAACCCCTGCATGCAATATCTCATCTATAGGAAAATCTTCAAGTAACTCACAAGGCTTCATCAGTCAATGCGAACTAGTGAAAGGTATGCCCGATGAATTCAAAACACAAGCTATGAGACAAGTGAGTGCTAAAGTAGTATTGGCTGCGCGTGTAGATTTAGGTGCATCTAAATCAGGAAATATGGATTGTAAATTAGGAGCAAAATGGAAAGAGGAGATCAAAGCAAAGCTAGATAAACTAATGCTGCCTCCCGAAAACGTTCAGATTAAACCTTTGCCTATTCCTGTTGATTTGAAATCAAAGAAAAGAGGAGGTCGAAAGTTTAGGAAAATGCGAGAACGATTCAAGATGTCAGAAGTAGAAAAGGCACAGAACAAGATGGTATTTGGCGAAGAAGAAGTTACAAGGATGGATGCATCTGGTGAGGAAATCGGACTAGGAATGCTAGGAAAAACGTCTATTCGAGCTATCGCCAGTATCAGAAATACCCACGTCTCTAAAGGGACCCAGAAACAGTTGGAGTCCTTTACGAAGGTCGCCAAACCAGAGATTACAGACAAAAGTAAGTTGAGTAGTCTCTTGTAGAATTGCAAATCAGGAAACCTACGCGACACCCAAACTTGTTGTAGTAATCAATAATGTCCTAATGAGGCAAAATGTAAACAGTGCGATTTTGTTGGATGTTACAAGTCGATCTTTGATCTAGCCCATAATTTATTATATTATATTATTTATCTTAGATTGAATTGCTAAATTACTCTTCCTTTTAGTATAGAGAATAAAGACACCATTGATTGTGAAGGTACTCTGTTTATTACTGAATAATGGCTTTAATGAGTGGTATATTTAATCGCTCTCAGCCAACTGAGGCTGACCGTGTGGATGATCTGTCCAGAGATGTTGAAAACATGAGTTTTGGGACTCCGTCATCACCACGAAGAAATGTTGATGAGTCTTCGTACATGCAAATATGTTCCCCTGAAAGGAGTCCTTTAAGAACAAACAATGAGAATATTCCACAAGGATCACCATCGAAGTATTACCCTAATTCAAATAGATCTCGTTATATTTTCCCAACATCAAGACTAAATCGTGATTTCTATACGAAAGCAAATTCACCAAACACTAAAAGGCTAGTTACAGTTTGTCAGATGTACTTTTTAGATTACTATTGTGATATGTTTGATTATGTCATCAGCAGACAGCAAAGGGTTAAACAAGTGGAACAATCATTGTCATCGTTACCACAGGCTGAGGCTAACCAACAATGGAGAAACTATATCGGACGTGAACGTGCATTTTTGAGAAAGAGAAGGATCAAACCGAAAAACAAAGATTTTGATATATTGACTCAAGTGGGTCAAGGTGGTTATGGTAAGGTGTATCTGGCAAGAAAGAAAGATACCAAAGAAATATGTGCACTCAAAGTTTTAAATAAAAGAATCCTGAAAAAGTCAGACGAAACTAAGCACGTTTTAACGGAGAGGGATATCCTTACCAATACGAGATCGGAATGGTTGGTTAAATTGTTTTATGCATTTCAAGATTCCGAGAGTTTGTACATGGCAATGGAATTTGTTCCCGGTGGTGACTTTCGGACTCTTTTGAACAATGCTGGTGTGTTGAATTCTACCAATACAAGGTTCTATTTGTCTGAAATGTTTGCATCAGTTAATGCCTTACATGAATTGGGATATACACATAGAGATTTAAAACCTGAAAACTTCCTTATTGATGCTAAAGGACACATAAAATTAACCGATTTTGGACTTGCTGCAGGAAGTGTTTCTAATGATAGAATTGAATCAATGAGATTGAGATTAAATCAAGTCAAGGATTTGGAATATAAACCCAAGGAAAGAACATTAATCGAGCGTCAAGAACTGTATCGCTCTATGAGAGCCAAAGATATTAACTATGCTAATTCAATTGTTGGATCACCAGACTATATGGCACTTGAAATCCTGGAAAACAAACCATATGATTATACTGTCGATTATTGGGCATTGGGGTGTATCTTATTTGAAACAATTGTGGGATATACTCCTTTCTCTGGATCTACAACTGATGAAACTTACAGTAATTTAAAGAGATGGAAACATGTTTTGAGACGTCCACGTTATGAAGATGGTAGGCATGTATTCAGTGACAGGACGTGGCATTTTATTACAAGACTAATTGCTTCACCAAATGATCGATTGAGATCGTTTAGACAGATTCAAGAAATGCCATACTTTGCTGAAATTCATAATTGGGAAAGATTAAGAGAAACACAACCACCATTTATACCCGATCTAGATGATGAAGAAGATGCTGGATATTTTGATGATTTTGAAAATGAAGAGCATATGGCAAAATATCAAAGCGTTTTGGCCAAAAGAAATGCAGAGGAAGAACTAGCTCGTAATGTTCCAACAGATGGAACGAACTTTGTTGGTTTCACTTTTAAACATAAAGGTAATGCCGTTGCAAATGCAAACAATATTCTCCCACAAATCTCTTCTTCTTCCAGGCAACATTCAAAAGCTTCTCAAAATCGCTATAATTCTCCTTTTAGTACTCTATATTAATTGACTAGCTATATAATTATACCATTTCAACGATAGTTCCACCTTTACATATTTTGTATAATGAATATAAGTTGGTTGAAATATCATCATTTCGTTCTAAATCTAGTGATTTTGTTTTTCTTCTTTTTTTTTTCAAAAAAACAATGTCTTCAGTTTGGATGAGAACCCATTTTATAAATGTCATCTACAATGTTTAGAGTTTTAGTGATTCATCCTTCAAATGACCTTATTAAATCGGTTACAATTGTCAATTCCCAGAATAAAAAGGCTGGCCCGTTTGATTTTGCACTATTCGTAGGTGATATTTTTACAAAAGATCATATTAACCTCAATGAACTTGAACCAGATATACCGATATATTTCACGCAAGCCCAAAATGAATCAATCAATTTTAGCAAATTACATGCAAACTTTACGTATCTTGGAGATATTGGAATTTACCAGCTGCATAATGGACTCAAAATAGGCTTTGTTGGTGATTGTACAAAAAACTATCCTGAAGAAAATATAATCAAAATATTCAAAAACCAGACTTTAGACATTGTACTTTCTAAATTATGGCCGGATGCAATAGCAAAAGAGGAAAAACTACTTTTATCGGCTGATCAAAGACTTGATGTCATTCTTGAATCAAAACCTCAATATTGGTTTGCTTGTGGTAGTGGGAAAGGAATATATTTTAAAAGAGAACCATACTCAATTGATGGAAGAGTTACAAATTTTATTAGTTTAGCAGAAATGGGATCTGGAAGATTTTGGTATGCATTAAATATAAGTAAAACTCCGAAAGTTTTGTCAGAGCCTGTCGGTAAACGTCCCATAACAGACTTAGGTTCATCAAAGAGGCCACTGGATGAATCTATGAGTTCTAACTCTAAGAAGCAGTCACAGCAAGTGAATACGCCTTTTGAAATCATGCCTGAATCATGTTTTTTGTGTTTATCGAATCCCAACTTTGAATTGCATATGGTTGTAGCAGTTGCAAAAACGTGTTTCATATCGATTACAAAGGGGCCACTCCCGACAAGAAACAAAGATGGATTTTCAGGTCATGGAATGATTGTTCCAATTGAGCATTTCCCAACATTGAGAGCTTTGGCCCATTCCAAAGATTTGAATGGTAGAGTGCAGGAAAGCGATGTATACCTTGAAGTTCACAAAATCCAGTTAAGTTTAGTTGCTATGTTTCGTTCATTGAGCAATAACTCTACAGTATTTTGGGAAATTTCTCGAAAGAGAAGCGTACATGCCCATTTACAATTCCTTCCTGTTCCTGATTCACTTATTTCAGGATTCCAAAAGACACTAGATTCTCAAATCGATTATGTAAAGAGGTTCGGTTCTGATGATATTGAATACACCAAATTTAGTGAAAACGATAATTTAGATGAACTTTATGAGACAATCAACTCACAGGACTACGTTCTATTTACCATTTATGAAAAGAGTACCGCAACAAGATATCTTATAAAGCTGGGAACCGATGAAAGCAAATTTTTTGATCCACAATTTCCGAGAAAAGTGATAGCAGTGCTTCTGGACCTTAAAAATAGAATTCATTGGAATAAATGTAAACAAACTAAAGACGTCGAAAGTGCCGAAAAAGCAGCATTTAAAGCAGCATATGAAAACTTTGATATAATGAGACAGCAATAAATATGCGAAGCACTCTTGTAAAGCTTGAGCCGTAATACAATTCGAGTAGGTTTGTAGAATAAAAACATTTTTTAAAAATTTGACGAGCCGATATATACAACAAACCTGAAACTCTTCAAAACATCTTATGTATGATAATATTCAATTTGGGTGAACAGATCTTGAGCTAAGACATTACAAATGTCATTGCTTCAACTTCTGAGTGATGTTATTGAAGAGGTTTGTATTTCTGAGAGGTCATTAGAACCGGGCGATATACCTGATAGAACAATATTCAAACATGTAAGATCTCTTTGGCATTTGTTGTTAGGAATTGAAGAAAATAAATACGATGCACATAATTATGAACTACTGGAGCTGTCTTTTAATTCCAATGAATACGTTTTTGCATGTTTTACTTACCTTGGATCGGACTTTGAAAATATCTCTAAAACTGTGCCTCATTCTATTGGATTTCCCCAAGAGTCTCTCAAAGTTGTAGAGTTATTGGACGATAGAATTGGTGAAGATGAGACAGAAGATGAGTCTGTTAGTCTCAAACTTTCAATGCTAAATCAAATCCGATTTTTATTGTTCAATCATCATATCATGGTCGACAAATTAATAATTGATGAGCATGTTGAAAGAGTCATCGCAGATTACTTGACCACTGACATCAAAAGTGATAACAGTGATAACATAAGTTGTTTTAGCTCAAACAATCATATTCTTGATGTCTGCTATAACAGGTGTTATGAAAAATTTGTACTTGGTGATAGTGAATTAAGTATTGAAGAGATTTCCCGAGAAATTCTTGAAACTTTCAAATATGAAACAGGTGTTGCCTTTTTCTTCAACTACAAGATCTTAGCTGATTATCATGCTAAAATGGTGGATGTTTTGAAAAGAGTATATCGAAAGCATGATTTTGTTGATGTTGAAATTGATGACTATTTCAAACACAATCCAATATTACCGATTTTAATACCAATTTACAGAAACTTAGCACTACAATCATATGAAGATGACCAACCACAGGAAGTAAACGAGAAAGAAAGGATTGGAATTGCTTTACTAAAACAAATACTCATTGATTTGTCAACCAACAAACTAGAAAATGTTTTAGCAGACGTACCAGTATCCTTGAAACGGCTTCCCTTGGTAGTTAACTATTACATTGAATCTCTAGGTTTGAGTGGAACGAAATTAGTTGAAAATGATCCGTTTATTCAGCTCATTGAGTCCTGCATATTGGAATGGGTAAATAAGAAAATCGACACGGAAGTATTTGTGACTCAATTATGTGAATTATCCACAGTGCCCACAGCAGAACCTTATGCCTATAAGAACATACAATTCCCAAATGTACATATGCGAATGGCTGTGTTTAAAGTTAGACAAGGTATCCGAATATATGAAACTTATTTCATGAGGTGGAAGAATAAACTAGTACGAAATCATAAACTGGTGAAAGTAGAAGAGCAAATTAAATCCATGGTTGTAGAAAAATATTATGCCATTTGGAAGTATAAATACCAGAAGGTGAAAATTATATCTTGTGTGAATCTCTATGCCGTTGAAGCTCCAGTCATGAAACTATTTTTTCAAAAATGGACAAGTAAACAGGAAATGATCACGAGAGATTCAACAATTGCAGATAGGTTTTTTATCAAAAAATACTATAACAAAATGGGAGTCATGAGAATGGAAAGTAAATGTTTGGAGAACCAAGCAAAATCTTTCTATAGGGCTATACTTTTGAAAAAGGTATTTAAATTGTGGGTTTCAAATAAAGAAAGACGATATCCAGAAGCAATTGGGAGATTTGGTATAGTAAGGAAGCGTACTATATTTTTATTTTTAAAAGTTTGCTTTGCAAAGCATCAACAAAAACTTATGTTTGCAAACCTTTTCTACAAAAATAAACTCAAGAATCAGTTTTACATCAAATGGAAAAGTATAGCTAAAGAACCATTGGTTTTCCTATCAGATCTGGATAAAAAAGCGGAGAAATTCATAGTTAGGCAAAAGTTTATACGATGGAAACAACTTATGGACCTACGCCGGAAGGAAACTGATTTCAAAGTTCATAGTGATCAACAGGTTTTGCAAAGAGTTTTGTCCATGTGGTTAAGACTGAAACATCTTTTAGATTTAGAGACTGATTTTGTAAATAGGTTACAAAGTATGCGGTGCAAACAATACTTTGCTATATGGAAAAGATTTTATCATTTGGTGTTAAAGGCAGAGTTGCATTATCGGAATAAAAAAACCAGTTTTGCCTTTGGTAAATGGAAGCTTGAAACAAAGTACTCTGTCATTCAAAAAGAGTTGGTAAAGAAGACAGAGAAAAACTTCTTTCATATGTGGGCATTGAAAGCTACGGCACAACAATACCTAGCCAGTCGCAACTATATCATTTTGTCAGAGACTTTTATATACTGGTCAGAAAAGACGCATTACCTTATCCAGGAATCCAAAAAAAACATGATAAAATCAGAAATTAATCATACATCAACTTATTTTCAGTTTTGGAAAATGCTCTATAAAAAACTGAATGATATGAATTTTATGGCAGAAACATTCTTAGATCAAAAATTACAAGGCGATCAGTCACTTTTGAAGAAGAGATTCATTGAAATCCTTAAGTTTAAAAGCAGGAAATTTTGTCTAAAGAGACTTGAACTGAACAGAGTGACAAAATCTTTCAATCATTTCCGTGAGAGAATTTTTATTAATCGATGGAAGGAAAAATATTTAAAGTTAAAGGAAACCGAAGAGCATGCTATTTTCTATCAAAGAATATTATATGAAACACATTACTATGATCGTTGGCTGGTCCAATATGATCGTATTATACAATTGAACAGTATCTTATTATCCAAACTAGATTCGGATAACTTGGATTTACTCAATAAAATTTTGTCGAAAATGCAAATTCGTATGGTCAAAATACACACTGATGAAAACAATTCAACTCGTTTCCAAAAGAGATGGAACAGAATTAGGCTAAAGACATTCTTTGAGTTATGGAAGCTAAAAAAAGTTAATCGAACTTCACCGACCCCCACAGCCAGAACATATAATAAAATAAATGACCATCCAGATAATGTTATACCTGAATTGAATCCTTACATCGATCTTGCTCCAAGAGATAGAGGTTCTCCTGAATATAAAGGTCCGTTTAGACCAAACTTTACATCTATTCTTAATGGTCAAGCAACACAGTTTGAGATTTCCGCAAGTATAGGAGATTCACAAACACCTATGGTATCTCGCACTGAGATGCCATCTTTCTCCTATAAGACACCAATGATGAGAAGAATGGCAAGTAAATCAAATAGTCATATCAATTCCAGAATTTCACCAGATAAGACAGGAACAAACATTACAGAGTCTGTTAAAAGGGCAAGGCAAAGACTTGTTGAGGAACGTCTTTCCATGTATCGCTTACTTAGACCCCCTCCGAGTACTCATGAACAGAAGCTTTCAGTTGTGCCTGAGTTAAGTGCCAATATTTTTGATGGAGGCTCAATCTTTGATACACCTAATGATAGTTTAATTAGTAGCACCCCAATCAAAAATAATCAAAACCAATGAAGGTTTGAATGAAAATTAAATGTTAATTTATAAATGTTATAAATTCAAATTATAGTAGGGAATTTATAGATTAAAACTCAAAAGCTTCAAGTGGTACTCTGTAGATAACAATTTTCATAACATTTGGTGATTTGACAATAACAAATCTGTAGTCTTGATCACCACCTTCGTGTTCAATTATGTCAATCAAAGATTTAACAATACCCCAACCGTTATTAAGAGAGACGTTAAGTTGCTGGCATAACATGTCAGTTCCAAATGTCATAGTTCCAACAACAGAATGTTTATTTGTAAGTTTTAAATTGTCTCTACATATAAAACCAATTTTTATACTCTTTGAGCCAGCCAAAACAGCTTGAGTAGTCCACTGTGAGATTTTGTTGTTATTTTTCTTGATTTCTTCAGAAATAACATTACCCTGTGAGCCACCTTGAAGTTTACTCTTCCAATCATTAGATTCGTATTGAAATAATGCTCTTATTGCCACTGTAGATGAAACAGTGAATGTGTAAGCATCAACAGTACTACGTACTATAACGTCAGTTGATGATTCATCATTGTTTCCATTAGGAAGTTGATATTTAGAGTACTTGTAACCTTTTTCAATAGCCGTACTATCGGAAATTGGATTCTTTCCTGGAAATTCCTTTGTATTTGGGCCTAAACAACCAAAAACATAATCATCAATGACTTGTTGTGCCTCGAGTTTGACAAGAGAATCGTGATTGATATCAGTTTCCTTCAATTCTTGGCCTGGAGAATTTTCATTGAGTGGCAGATTAAAGGTATCTTTTCTTTTATCAAAAAAGATATTTCCATCCTTCTTCGAGACTATAATATCCCATGAAACAGAAGATTTTGGAGCACACATTAACTGAGAGAGAATTTCATCAGTGATGAAAACTTTACCCTTTCCATTTTCGGCCATGCTTTTGAAATTAGGATCTTTAGAGGATGTCTGATGAACAGTAATAGAAACAGTTGGCTCAAGGGGGACAGTGGTAGGTTGTTCATATTTTTTCACATATTGATGAATTTTACCTGCGGATGATACTAACTCTGGTTGAGGGGACTCTAAATTCAATTTGGTTAATCTATTAAATTCAATTTCTGAAACAGTTTTCCACTTCTCATCAATTGCAATTGAAGACTTTTGTGGTTTTAACTCTTCTGTATTCCATCTGGAGTTGCCCCATTTGTTAGTGGATCCCCATTTTGCTGGCTTAGGTGCCACAGCCTTTTTGGTGACTGTTGCAGCAGGTTTTTTGACTGTAGTCTGATTGGAATTTTGGGTTTGTTTTCTACTGCCTTTCAAAACAGCCTGCTTATTGTATGATGAAACAAATGATGTTTCAACAACAGAAAAACCCTTTTCTTCAGCTTCAGCACTAAACATTTTGGCAGCAGAAGCACCATATGCGTGATATTGATCTCTCTTCTTTTGTTGATTGTTGACAATGTTAGATTCTTCTTCTTTGACAGATTGCCAATCAGCGATCTTACCGAGTTTATCGCTCTTAATAAATGGAGCATATGGAACGCCGTTAAAGGTGAGAGATGCAGGAATCTTTAAAGTTGGTCCCCATGGATCATCAATCGGACGTAATGCAGATATATCTAGTTGGAATGGAAGCATTGTTGATATCGGATAGAGAAAAGAATACTGAAAAATTTTATAGCTATGATGGTCTAATTAGCGTCGTCACCAAAAATTTGATCAATTTGATTTTGCGTTTCGCAAAATTCGTTAAAGCTAGCGCTCGAATCTGGATAAATTTCAATCTTAGAGTTGATTACAGTTCAGAGGGCAAATAGGACTGGAAAGCTTTCACCAAGAGATTGAATTGCGTTTTATAGTAGATTAAACATTACATGATGGACTCAATTAATGTTGATATCACTCATTTAAAGAAAGGAGAAGTTTCAATGGGAACTTCTATTATGGCAGTCACTTTTAAAGATGGTGTTATTTTAGGTGCTGATTCTCGAACAACGACGGGTACATACATCGCCAACAGAGTTACTGACAAGTTGACACAGATACAAGATAAAATTTGGTGTTGCAGATCAGGATCTGCAGCGGATACTCAGGCAGTTGCGGACATAGTGAAATATCACCTTGATTTGTATAAATCGACTAATGGAGTTGCTCCTACCCCACATCTAGCAGCATCTCTTTTTCAAGAAATATGTTACAATAACAAGGACGGTTTAAGTGCCGGTATCATTTGTGCTGGTTATGATGAAAAAAATGGTGGTGAAGTGTATAATATTCCAATTGGTGGATCTATCCATAAACAAGATTATATTTTAGGTGGATCCGGTTCAATTTTCATATACGGTTACTGTAAAAAGAATTATAAGAAGAACATGACCAAAGATGAGACTATAAGCTTTATCAAAAGTTCGCTCTCACAAGCAATTAGATGGGATGGTTCTTCCGGTGGTGTTATTCGTATGATTGTGTTAACAAAGGAAGGAATTGAAAGACTTATATTTTACCCTGATGAGTATGTTGATGCCTAATTTTTAAAGAGCTTTGGGAAGAAGATTATCATCTATATAATTTATCTTACTTGTTTTAAACTACGATCGACCTTTGTGAAACCTGTTATAAATTGTAAGTCTGTTTTGAGGCTCGACGCCTAAGACAATTTTCAAATCTTCGAAAGATTAAGCACTAATTTCTAAACAAAATCACCTTTTATAATAAATGACTATAAATGATAATGGACATATATTGCTAGATCAATTAGCATCATGTTTGAGGCAGAATGGTGAAAAATATAAAATTGTTAGCACTTTTTCGACTAAAAGGTGTGTTCCCATAATACACAAGGCAAAACACGAAAAACCCAAATTGTCTACAAAAACAACACACTTTTGTCTTTTATTCAACACAAGAGAAGTTCCTATATTAGCTCTTGAGGTATTCACATATTTGCTGTTTTATAAAGATAATATTGAGAAACTAGTTTATGTTGGCAAAGCAGACACTACTGGCTTGGATCCGGAAAGGTGCGCTAATATTGGACCTTTTGTAAGCGAGTATTTGCATTCAATTTGTGAGCTATCAGTTGAAACCCTATTGAAAAGATTGAAATTTAAAAGAGAGGTTAAAAAACCTAAAGAAGAAAGAGAGTTTGAAAAAAGCAGCACATTCAGTTCAAGAACACAGTATCTTTTGAATGTTCTTGAGCAAAAGGCTTCTGGTAAAATAACCTACTTGAATAAGAATGATACAGATTATACATTAATGCAGCAATTACAATTTTTAGGTCTTGATCCGGAACTGTTGAAAAACCGTAATATTCACGTGAAGCTTGTCTTATTTACCCGATCTGAAGGTCAATATTTGTTTCCAGAATCAATGAAAAATTCTGGGAAACACATATTGGATGGTAATAAGCTATTGAAATGGTGGCTAAAAAATGTAGACAACATAACTTTTAATTGGAACAGCTGCAGAAGATATTTGAACATTCTAAATCATGATGAAAGGGAAGTTAATAGATATTTTAAGGGATTATCAAATTTGTGGAAATATGGCAATGTGTATGATTCAGATCAAGAAGAGCAAAACGCGGCCATATACAAGATTCCCCTTTTACCTGATGACCCAAAGGGTAGATTTTTAGAACATCTTGTTGTAGAAGGCAGAAGCAAAAAAGTATATTCAAATCAATATTGGCAAGAATTAGCGGTAAGGCAAGAGTTTAGTTTTGGGGCTGTCGTAGGGCTTATTGGAGTTGAAGGGATTGTTGAAGAGAAAGATGATAGCTTATTTCAAAATTTAACTCCTATAGAGCTCACAAAATTGATCGAACTTGTGACAACAAAGGATTTTTCTGATCAAAGTGATTGGGGTAACCTATTTGAAGAGCTTCAAAGTTTGACTTACTTGAAGATATTTGATACTTTAGGCAAATATACATACGAGCACAATCGTAAAGCCAAATCTGATGATAACAATGAGATTACTACACTACTGTGCGTTAGAAAGAAAGCCAAAAAATAACATCAAAAATTTCCTGTTTGGGCAGTCATAGGCAAATTTGAAATTGTTTCATCAGAAGTAAAACTTATCCCATACGTTATTACAGGGTTTAAGTTGTACTGTTGGTTACAAGGAGTAACCTATAAAACGTAAAGACTCGCCATGTCATATGTAGCAAAGGTTGATTGCACACAATAGGCATTGCAACAATAGAGACTAATGAATTTAAAAATTATTATTTTGGCTTTGGCTTTGGGATTTTCCAATACTATACAAGGTAAATCAGTTGAGAGTAAATCGCATGCTACCACTTTAGCAACTGTGACGCGCTCATCCAAGTTACCTGTTGAAACTGATTATATTGAAGCCATTTTCATTGAAAACGATGGGACTTTTAACCCTTTGGATTTTGGAGAAAACGATCCCATTGGATTTGAGCTCTTGATGGACAAAACCAACAATGAGGGTGCACCACTTGCAATCATTCCAATTTTCAATACTACTGAATCAGTTAGAAAAGATGGTTTAGAGAAACGGGAAGATTTTGATGTTGAAGCATTTCTAAGTAGGCTACCAAGATTTTGGAGATATGCATGGAGACGACCACGCTCACAACGTAATTACGCTTGATTTAACATACATATATATTTACTTTTCTATTTATTTCCTTAACTAAGCACTATTGATATTAATGAACCATACTATCCATTTCATACATGCTCCATTACTACTATACTCGACAGAGCTTTGGTAGGGTAGTGGTGATAATAATATATAAAAAATAACCAGTCGGCTGGGCCTGTGCGCGAATTCAACTCAAACTTTACGCATCGATCCAAAATTCATGTCAGTTTTGGCTGGGGCTAAGATCTCTGACCAGCTTAAACTATTATGCTTTATGTTTGTTACAGATCTTCAAGTGCAACTCGATCCATATAGTGGAGTTTTTGCACAATAGAGTTGGACACATCAATATTTCAGAAAATGGCATCTTTACATGAATTGATTCCTGTTGTCAATAAGCTCCAGGATATTGTTACAAACACCTCCTTAACCGATTTGGATTTGCCTTTATTAACAGTAATTGGTTCCCAATCAGCTGGTAAATCATCCGTTTTAGAGAATATTGTTGGAAGAGACTTTCTTCCAAGAGGTACAGGTATTGTTACTAGAAGACCTCTAATTTTGCAATTGATTCATCTTGCCGAAGATGATCCTTTAATCAATAAAACTGATTTTCTCTCCGATGAGGTTACTGATCCAAAAGAAATGACTTTAGAGGACCATCTTAGAAGTCAATCAAACTCAACCACAAATATTGCTTCAACTGAAATCGAAAAGCCAATTCAGGAATGGGGTGAATTTTTGCATATTCCTGGTAAAAGATTTTACAATTTTGATAACATCAGAAAGGAAATTGAAAGTGAAACTTCCAGAATTGCTGGTAAAAATAAAGGTATCAGTAGAATTCCAATTAATTTGAAAATATATTCCCCTAATGTCTTGAATTTGACTTTAGTTGATTTACCAGGATTAACTAAAATTCCAATTGCAGATCAGCCTGTTGATATTGAAAGGCAGATTAAGAACCTTATTCTGGAATATATATCTAAGCCTAATTCCATCATTTTAGCGGTTACCCCAGCTAATCAAGATTTAGTCAATTCCGAAGCTCTCAAGCTTGCAAGACAAGTCGATCCTCAAGGTAAAAGAACTATTGGCATTTTATCTAAGCTTGATCTTATGGATCATGGTACCAATGCCTTAGACATTTTGACAGGTAAGGTTTACCCATTAAAACTAGGTTTCATTGGTGTTGTTAATAGATCTCAACAAGATATTATGACTCGTAAATCGTTAGAGGAATCATTAGCTGCGGAGATGGAGTTTTTTAACTCGCATCCTGCATACAAAACAATTGCAAATAGATGTGGCACAGCTCACTTGGCTAAAACATTGAACAAAACATTGATGAATCATATTAGAGAAAGATTACCTGATATCAAAGCCAAATTGAATACTTTGATGGGTCAAACTGAGCAAGAGTTGGCTTCTTATGGTAACCTGAATATTGTGTCAAAGGAAAACAGGGCAGGTTTAATTTTACAATTGATGAACAAATTTGCAAATAACTTCATAAATTCAATCGAAGGTAATTCCAGTGAGATCTCCACTAAAGAATTATGTGGAGGTGCAAGAATTTATTACATTTACAATGAAGTTTTAGGCAATTCTATGAACTCAATCAATCCTCTACATAATTTGACTGTAACTGATATTAGAACGGCTATTAGAAACTCAACTGGACCAAGAGCGTCATTATTTGTGCCTGAACTGGCATTTGACCTGCTGGTTAAGCCACAAATTCAATTACTTGAAGGACCTTCTCATAGGTGCGTAGAGCTTGTTTATGAAGAATTGATGAAGATATGTCATAATTGTGGAAATCAAGAATTAGCTAGATATCCAAAGTTACATACCAAACTGATTGAAGTAGTGTCTGAGCTCTTAAGAGAAAGATTGGGCCCTACAACAAAGTACGTTGAAAGTCTCATCGAAATAAACAGGGCTTATATTAATACTAATCATCCAAACTTTGTTGGTGCGGCGAATGCTATGGCTACTGTCGTTGAAGAAAAGCAGAGGCAAAGGGAACTAGAAAAGCGCAATCAGCAGAAGAAGGAAGAACATGCATCTAATGCACACAATGATGCTAAACTTGCAAAGGCAGCAGCTAGTAGTGCTGCTTCACATGCAGCTAATGGAAATGTTTTACTAGAGCATAAAGATCATAAGAATAAATCCCACAATAAATCTGAATCATCAATATTGGATGAAATTAAAGGCAACGAAATTGCAACCCCGACAACTGTTACTTTGGCAGATTCGAAGCCTGAAAAGGAAAACTTTTTGAATTATTTTTTCGGTAAAAAAGATGAAGCTCATCCAAATGCTGAACCAAAAGTTGTTCCATTTAGCTATCCAACAGAAACAGAGAGCAGTGAACTACAATTTCATTTACCATCTATGGATGATTCGATTCAACATCAATTGGATCAATTTCATTTAAATGAAGAGCAACTGTCAGAAAGAGAACAGATGGAATGTGAATTGATCCGCAGATTGATTGCATCTTATTTCTCCATAGTTAGAGAAACAATTAGAGATCAGGTTCCTAAGGCCATTATGTGCTTGTTAGTTAATTACTGTAAAGACACTGTACAAAACCAGTTGGTACAAAAGCTCTACAAAGACTCCTTGTTTGATGAGCTTTTGTATGAAGATGAGACATTGATTCAAGAACGAGAAAAGTGTGAAAAACTTCTTGAAACTTACAGAGAAGCTGCTAAAGTTATCAGTGAAGTCCTTTGATCGATTTTTACGTAGTTTCATGTAAATTTGACTGTAGATAGAACAAGTTATTATTCAATGATTTTTTGTCAGAGATTTAATCTAATACGCTTGATTAATGGTAATTTCAAAACATAATTTTATAATATCTCGACGTCTAAATTACACAAACGCTAAGCGACACTTATCCTATTGTGTCAACCTTAATATTAAATCTTCTATACTAAGAAGGTAGTTGAGTAGTTCTTAATTGGTTAGTATTTTCCATCACGAACCACATAACCTAGAAACTCGATTGAGTTTCGAAATAATTGAACCTTTGACACAGTAAGACGGAGGTCATACTGTATTTTTTATAAGATGCGTGAGAATAGATTATTGACTATTAAACAAAAAAAAAAGAAAAATTCAATACAAAAAGCAAGAAAGAACAAAAAAAAAATGAGTAAGACGATGAAGACGAAGTCTCCCCCAGAAGGATTCACGGAAGAGATGGTTGAGTTCTTGATGGAAAGAATGCAGGAGATGATTATTGGCATCTATAACCAAGGTGCTGGTAATTTGAGCAATGATTTTGCTCTTCATGTAGCACAAGAGAAGGAGAATGTGCTACATCAATTGGATCAGCACGCGTTGAATGTATCAGATCAAATGGTAGAGCATTCGGACGCGATCCTGGCGGTGAATAGGAGAATCCAAAAGATCGAAGCTGATAAGGACGATTTCAAGAAGTCCGAAGAAGCTATCATGCGGCTGGTTAAGGAGAAGATGGCAGAGGTTCATCAAAAGAACCAAGGTGGTCTTATGGTGGAAGAGAAGGAAGAGCTTTGGAAGCAAATTAAGGATTGTCATAGTCTTCTAGGTGTGTTCCATGAGAACTTCGAGGAGAAGACAGAAGCATTGAATGAGAAATCCAAAGTGATCCAGAAGGAAGTAGAGGGTTTGGCTACGGCTGCTCAAACGGAATTTGACCGGCAGAGAGAAGTAAAGGACTCGGAGATGCAGTTCCTGATGGCGAAGATGCAACAACTGGAAAAAGAGGTGCATGCTGTTAAAGCATCTTCTTCTTCGTGAACTCTAACTGAAGTTGTTAAGACGTATTTTCCATTATTGATGCTGGAACAAAGGGCAGAGGTGAAGATTGCAGCTTTGCATATTACTCCTGATCGGTCCGCAGTGTCAAGAGCAATACGTAACACCAGATTAAGTAAGAAATTTGATGTTGGCACGGTTTATTCCACCTTGCTGTCGCAACAAAAGTTGTTACTGTACTGTGGAATCCCAATCAATGAGTGGAATTACTACACTGCTCAAGAAGGTTTGGACCAGACCTTCTCACTGTCCTATGGGAATGTCTCTTCTTACAATGATCTTTTGTGGGTCATTTTGCAACCTTTGGATCTTGAATCTTACAAGTCCAAGGTTAAAAAGGAGTTGCAGGATTTCAAATATGAAACCCCTTTCTTGCAGAACTATTATCTGAATTATATTGAAAGGGCTGCCGAAATTGGCTTTGTGGATATTGCTCCTTTTTGGATCAGGGATAAACTTATTCCGGACTTGCAATCAATGGACAAGAACAAATGGATCCTCCAGGTTGAGAATATGCGTACTTTAAACCAACTTATAGAAGTGGTACAAAGATTCCCAAGAACGGTTAAACGACCAATAGCTCATAGTTCAACTACGGCGCTGGAATTCAAATATGTGAACCACCGTTCATCTAAACCTCGGGCGGCGAAATCTATTCCAGTGAAAAGGGCCAACCAATCTGAACGTTTTACCAAAAAGCGTACTACATATCGGTGCAGAAATTGCTCTTGTGATTCTTGTTTAGATTGCCAGAGGAAACACCAGTTTAAGAAGAATGCCCAAGATAGATCCACTCGTACTAGATTCCATCAATTAGAAGCGGAAGGAGTTAAAGAAATTGATGGCGAATATTATATTGAGGTTGAAGAGGCATGTCCAAAAATTAAATTCAATTTGATCTCTAGTATGGATGAACAAGATGATATTGCGCCAGAGGAAGGTCATTACAATGGTTACGAGTCTGTTTTTGAAGATTATCAAGAAGAAGATGAGGACGAAAATTCAAAAGAGGACATTGGAATTGAGACAGCGAGGCAACGTTCCTGTTGAACTTGATGAAGTTTCCTTACTTCAAATGATGAGTAAACATCCTACTAGTTACATATTACTGGATACGGGTGCTTCTGAGAGTTTGGTGTATGAAACTTTGCTGAAAGAATTACCTTCGTTTATCAAATTGATTGAACGGAGACCAGCTACTACAACATATTCGGTGGCGGCTGCTTTTGGTGATGTTCAACAATGTACAGCGATTGCAAGACTGAAGATTGAATTTGCAGAAAATGTTTGCTTAGAAGCTGATTTTATTATTATTCCAGAGGCAAAACGTGATAAACGAGTCATTTTTGGATTACCATTATTACATAAGTTACATTATCGTCTGGACAAGACAGCTCAATACTTGACCTTAGAGGATAAGGAATACAGAGTAGATACTTTTAACATTTATTTTAATGCACATGAAGTGATGGATTCTGTTGGTATTATTGATGATTATGCGAAGAAATATCCTGTTTTATTTTCTTCTCAAGTTGCTAAGAAACCAAAACATGATTTTGAATATC
>JAJMSP010000008.1:0-13271 GCA_030558495.1 Pichia insulana
AATAATACATCGATAGCAATTGAAAAGTATTTCTTTTTCACTCTTTCTATCCAAGGTAAACTTCATCAATTAATCTTGTGATAAAACCACTTGATTATGATATATCACATTGGCTGACCTAACGGATAACTTTATTACGTTCAAAAGAGTGTACTACAGACGTATCTTTAATTTGAAACATGATGACGTTGTTTCAAGATTATGACATGCATGGTGTCGTGTGTGTGTCGCGCCGTTTGTCAACGTTTTCCGCAAGAAGTTGCAGTTTATCATTGATTATGACAATATATATTCTTTTTACAAGTTGCAGTTGAAGGCGTATTAGCAATGGCAGTTAAGGGTTTAGGAAAGGTTGATCAAGCTTATAATGCTGAAAACATCAAAGTTGGAATTTTGCATGCGAGGTGGAATTCTACTATAATTGATGCATTGGTTGATGGTGCCATCCAAGCTCTAAAGAGATTTAACGTTCATGAAGAGAACATAATAATAGAAAGTGTTCCAGGTGCTTATGAATTACCCTTTGGAACTCAGAAAATGTTTGAAAAGTATGAAGTTGATGTTGTAATCCCAATTGGATGTTTGATCAAGGGTTCAACCATGCATTTTGAATACATTTGTGACTCAGTCACCCATAAATTAATGCAATTACAGTTTGAACTGAACAAACCAATAATCTTTGGAATATTAACTTGCTTGACAGAAGAACAAGCACTTCAAAGAGCAGGTTTAAGTCCAGGTATGCATAATCATGGTGAAGACTGGGGAGCTTGTGCTGTTGAAATGGTTGCTAAGTGGATCTAAGAAAACTTAACCTAGATCCATTGCATGCAGCGAATATATATTAGATTTTTTTTCTGTACTTGCATGCAACAAATTTAGCTGAGAAAAAATATTCTATCAAAGTGTATCGATTTAATCTGTTTATTTTATCAATCACCGTAACACTCAATAGTATGTCTAAAGACGTGATAGATAGTGAGGACGATTTTGAGTTTTCAGATGATGAAAATCAACAAAACTTTGCTCTTAAAAAAAATAGGAAAGATTTAAGCACCCATCAACAAGACCATGAAAGTGGATCCGACAACGAAGATGAAAGTGAAGATCAGGAAAAAGATGATAATCAAGATGATTTGCTTGGATCATTAAAATCAAATATTGAATATAAAAAGGTCAATTTGGAAGGTGAAAGCAACACTATTAAAAATGAAAAAGATGACAATACTGAAGCAGATAATGTTGTTGTTAACAATGATGATCAATACTTCGGTTATTTGAGTGGAGAAGATGATGAAATTGATTTGAATACTATAGGCAAAGAGTTTGGCAATGAAAAGCCTGAAAAGAAAGCCAAAGTAAAAAAACTTAGTGCAGAACAACTGGCAAAAGAAGAAAAGAAGATAAAGAAGTCAGGTGTAGTATACCTTTCCTCTCTTCCTCCATATATGAAGCCACAAAAACTAAGGCATATTATGTCTAGATTTGGTGAAGTAGGTCGTATTTTTTTGAAACCAGAAGATCCAAAAGTTTATAAATTTCGAATCAAATCTGGAGGCAACAAAAAGAAGAAATTTGAAGAAGGTTGGGTTGAATTTGTTAGTAAAAAGGATGCAAAACTTGCCGCTCAAACTTTGAACGGCAATATTCTGGGTGGTAAAAAACGAAATTTTTATCATGATGATGTTATGAATGTCAAATATTTGAAAGGATTTAAATGGTTCGACTTAACTAATGCATTAAACAGAGAAGTAGAAGTTCGTGAAAGTAAAAAACAAGCAGAATTATCCCAAGCTCACAAAATCAATAAAGCTTTTGTCAAAAATGTTGAAACCAGCAAAACTATCAATAGAGTCAAAAATAGTAAAAAGAGGAAGCTTGAAAAGAAAGACGAAAATACAACTGAAAACTTCGAATTGCGAAGAAACTTCAAGCAGAGGAATGTGGTTACACATAGAGCTGAAGCGAATGAAGACATTAAATCTAAAACTGAAGGTTCCAAAATAAATAGTGTTCTTAGTAAAATATTTTAAGAATGTGATACAATCTAATATTATCATTATAATAATTAATAGCTCAATATTTTCTAGACATTATTTAAAACTATAAATTCTAAACATTCAACTTTTAGTAACTTCAATATTATCGGAAGTACGTACCCAAAATATTGCTTTTGATGTAATAAGCAAGAATCACCTCGTAATAACTTTAACCTTTTTCAGTCTAAAAAAATGTCACTTCAAAAATTCAAATGTTCCTTTAAAACTATAATTTATGTAGATACATATGAACAGTAAATATTATTAAAAGCGTACAAATTTTAGTTTCAGAGAGATCAAGTGTCTTAATAGAGGTGCAAGATTTTTTTCAGAGTCATAGCAATCGGTACGCTTCTTGTTGTATTTGATTTTATTAATAGCAACGATTGCAATACAAAACAACTCACAATTCGTGGTTTTAGAAATGATTATAAAGATGGAAAAATTTAACTGTAGGCTGGCCACATTCAATTTTACACAATTTATTTGCCAAAATCCTTAGAAAGAAATTTCCTCTATTATAATTACCACTAGTAATCTATAGAGGAGTCAGAAGGTCTTCAATTTCAGGAGCATTTCATAAGTAACTGTACTACCATATCTGATTCCTATTAGTGGCTCAGCTCATAGCATTACGTGCTACTGTCCTGAGATAGCTGTCAGGAAGCTGACTTTTTACTTTCGTGTATAAGCTTATACTATTAAAGCTATATGATCACTAGAGTCTGTATGATTTCACCTGAGTAGTTACTATGCTGTGATAAGAAAAGTAGCTATAAAGGTTTCTTCAAAATTAAATGTGCGTTCCAATGCACGTAGAGTTGGATATCAATTTTTTTTTATTGCATTTTAAAGGTTTGTGACAATTCTCATTGAATAATCACAACGTAGACAACTGACTTATTGAAACCAAACATAATTATAGGTAAAGGTTATGCTGTCTGCCAGAACTATTATTTCAACATGTTGTAGTAAAAGGTTGTCCATAATTACCCCAAATTTGTACCTTTTCCAACGTGTGACTTTTTCAACCTCAGCAATATTATCACGAGGTGGTGCAGCAAAATATAAATCAAAGAGAACAAAACTTTCAGCTGATAAAAGAATTCAAACTCCGGAAGAATTATTCGAATCTGCTTCCAATGTTGATATTGAAAATTTAAGAAAGAACGTTGAAGAAAGGACAGAATTACGTTATATTACTCCTAACAAAGTATGGATGTCAAAAGTCTTTCCAAACCTCAAAGTCCCCAAAACGTTTACATACTATGATGATCATTCAAATAGAGCTTATGTGAAGAATCAACTCATTCAAATATTTGGAAATATAAAAACAAAATTCAAATGGAGAGATCTTCAGTATTTTGAAATTGCTGTAGGTGATGTGGTTGACTTGTCTGGTAATTTTGAAAAAGGTGATTTGTCTGTAATAATAGAACTCCCTAAATCACCAGATGATCCGAGATATACTTTATTGAATGCCTATGGTGAAATTCAGTTTGTTTCGAGATCCAAAATGGGTGTCAGAATTCCTAGAGTGTTCCCAAACGCTTGGTTTGAAAATTGCGTTTTGGAAGAATCTCAATTTTGGGAAAACCTTGATATTGATGAGATCGTTCCTGTTGGAAAACCTAAATATAAGTTGGAAGATGTCGTTGATAGAAACAAAATTTTTGAATCTGCTATTGCTAGATCTATCAGTAGTGAGACAGCTGCCAAAACCTACATTTTGCCATCTTTATTGTCTGGTGTGGTGTCAGAGACATTAACTCATTTTGTCACCACAGCATGGGAAGTTTTGCCTGACACAAACATTAAACTTGAAGTATTGCACAATGTCCTCCAAAGTAATGAATCCCCTATTCAACTAACACTGTATCAATTATATCGAGCTCTTGAGTTGACAGATATTCAAGTATTGATTCGTGAATTCAAGTCACAAAAGCCAGATGATGTCAATAAAGGCTATAAAAAGTTATTAAACTTGATTTCTAATAGATTATCAATTGATAACCAATACGATTCGATCAGTCTTGGTAAGGAGATCACCGGTAGTGCAGATTTAGATATGGAAGTCGATCTTACTAAATTTTACGGCTTTATATTAAGTTTAAGGAAAAATAATCAGCTTTATTCGCATGATGCATTTGCTAATGCTAGTACCTATGTTCTTGTCTTGCCATTATCTAGAATAGTTAATCTAAATGGAATGGTCCAGGCTTTCAAAGAAAATGAAAGGCTTCATGATGAATTGGCAAAAGTTCTCTCCAGGCGTCTGAAGGGGAAACCTCTCTCTCTTGATGATGATTTGCAGCATGTTATTCCTTATTACCATACATTTGTTGACTTGCTAAAACTTTATTGCGCAGGTTCCATTCAAAATAGTATGCTTGAATCGTTTGTTATCAAGATCATGAGAATTCTACCAGGGTATAAAGATCTAGATATTACTAGCTCCTCTGTTTACGATTTGTTGTTAAATACAGGTGAAATAGATAATGCAGAAGGGCCTGCAAAATGGGCAGATAACGCTATGATTCCTTACAGTGGTATTTCCATAAAATGTGATTATGAGCAAGATTTTTATAATTCCATTATCAAAGATAACGTTCAAGATTATGTTGATATGGAAAATGAGTTATATCCTAAGAAAAGAACTCTATTTGACGATGTTGTCTATTGTATAGATTCAAAGGATCCTTTAGAGATTGACGATGGTATTTCTATAAAGGCTTTGAATGAAAACGAGTTTTTGGTCAGTACTTTCGTTGCAGATCCTTCGTCATACTTAAATCCGAACTCTTTGATATCTAAAATTGCGTTTGAGAGGGGCCTAACTTTGTACCTTCCGGAATTATCAGGTACAAACTCGGTCAGTTTACTCCCAGCAGGGTTCAGTGAGAGTACCCAACTAGGCTATTGTGGCAAACAAACACGAACGCTGAAAATATCTTTCAAATACAATTGTGAAACCAAACAAGTGAGTGAGCTTGATGATGAAAAAATTATATGCTTTGGTCTAGCTTATAACTTTATCAAAATTGATTATGATTCTGTCAACGACCTTCTTCTTGATAAACCCTCAGCATTAGAGACTGTTAAATCATGTCTTCAGAACTCAAAAATTACGGTTGGGCAAGTTGTTGAGGATCTCAAAAGTTTGAGCAGAGTTTCACGTTGTCTCAATGAAGTTGCAATGAGTAATGGCCGAGTAGGCTTATTTGACCAGACCAACTATAAGAAGGAAATTGAGCATATCTCGGAAAGTAAAGATAAACAGATTCAGCTTACCTTTAAGGATACTTACAATGATGATACAGTAGATAGCCATATAAATGAAGTTAAATCAGAAGAGTTGGTTTCAGAAATCATGGTAATGGCAAATAACATTGCTGGAAAGTTCTTTGCTAAACATAAAATTCCTGCAATTTACAAAATTCAGACAAAGTTAGAAATGTCACCTGAAATCAAACAGTTTGCAGATGAAATTACGAGAAAAGAAAATACCAGCTTCAAAGAACTCACTCTTTACCAGGAATATTTGACGAAATCAACAATTGCACCATTTCCTTACAAACATGAGTTTTTGAATATTGATCATTATGCTACTGTTACTTCTCCTTTAAGAAGATTCTGGGATTTAATTAACCATTGGCAATTACACGCATTCTTAAGTACTGGTAAGCCAATGTTTGATCAACAACAAATGAACTACATGGCTTTGCATTTGAAATATAAGGATGAAATCAACACTAAGTTTTCAAGTAAAGTAAGGGCATTCTATACATTCAAGGCATTGAGATACTTACAAGAACATCAAAACACTAACGAAAAATACATTTTTAGAGCAGTTGTAACCAAAAAACCCAGTGAATCTGGATTGATTGATGTTACGATGTTGGATTACGGTGTTAGATGTATCTTAGAAACAAATTGGTACGCCTTAAGCGACAACAAAGACGATTTAGAAAAGCGAAAAGCCTCAACCAAAAACATAGAAATAGGTGATATCATTGATGATACTTATATAAAAGACATCGATCTAGTGGAAGGATCGATTGTTCTTAAAAGTGAATCTATTTAAGCAACTTGCTTTATATATTCATTCTGTAAATAATGTAATATGTATCAGGCTGTATCAGGCTGTATCAAGGCATAAAAGAGTTTTTTGCGCAAATTGGTTGGTAACTTCGCACGCGATCTAAACAGTGATCAAACGGTGATCATTCTCCGTATTAATCTGAGATAAAGAAGCCTTTTGAGCATGCAGTACAAGTACTTGCGATTGCGCAGTATTGGGAAAAGTACTAAAATTGTTGAAAAACAATCAACAAAGGTACTTTATATGGTACTAAGAGCTATTACCCCTACTGAATTTAGAGCACTTTGTCGGAGTAATCAGTTCACTGGTAACTCCAGTGGCTTTGCTCCCGGTTTTGCTCAAGCCAATATTCTTATTTTACCAAAAGAGATCGCCTCAGACTTTGAGTTACTTTGTGAGAGAAATCCTGTACCATGTCCGCTTTTAGGAAAAACAGTACTAGGTTCTGCTACGCAACTTAATTGTGATTATCTAATCAAGGATGACAATTTTGATCTTAGAAAAGACCTTCCAAAATATCAGATTTTCAAAAATGGGAAATTTTTATCAGAAAAAGCAGACATTTCAGCTGAATGGGACATGAATAGTCATATAGGATTTTTGATTGGATGTTCATTTTCATTTGAAAATGCGCTCTGTAAGGCAGGCTTAACTCCTAGAAATATTGTCGAAAATAAAAATGTATCTATGTACCAAACTAAAAAAAGTCTAGATCCCGCTGGTATATTCACACATACTACATATGTTGTAAGTATGAGACCATATAAACCAAAAGATGTCGAAACCGTGCGTAATGTTACCAGAGCATTTACTAAGACACATGGTGAGCCAATTGACTGGGGATTTGAAGCTATTGAGAGACTTGGAATTTCAGACATCAACTTTCCGGAATATGGAGAACCAATTTCAATTCATTCGGATGAAATCCCAGTGTTTTGGGGTTGTGGAGTTACAACACAGGTAGCGGCTTTAAATGTAAGCTGTAAGACAGCAGGTAAAATAATGTCACATTCACCAGGACATATGCTGATCCTTGATATAAAAGACACGGAACTCAATAAAGTATTTTCATCTATGTAACCAATTTATAATAATTCAACACTACTTGGTATGCAGTCTTATCCGAGAATTTGTAAAAAAAACAGTAAAACTTATATGATGAGGGTTTTGTAAACAAAAAATACACAAAATGATACTTCTAAACAATGATTTAGGTAAGAAATCTGAATTCCGGGGAATCATCACCTCTTACCCTCTTTTTGTTTCTATTGTCAACACCAGTTTCCATAACTTCTTGGTTTGCTGCATTTCTACGACGTAGAAGCCAAGAGCAAGTTAAAGAAGCTATAGTTGAAACAACCAAACAACCTAATGTAAATGCGTGTCCCAAAACGTAGTCAGGAGGTTTCCTGTAAACTTGTGGAGATATGGCACCTGCTACATTACCTAAAGTTTGATTAATACCAATTGCAGTGTATCTTTTATATCTACCAGCTGTATTTGAAGCAAGCCATGACTCGTTGATACCCGTACCTGTGTAAATCGAGAAACAAATAAGGTAGCAAGCAAAATACTTTACCTTATCATTCGAAACAGCAAGTAGTAAAACATAGCCAGTCATTCCAAAAACATTACAGAAAGCAATAACTGGGCCTCTAGTCCTCTTTTTATCAGAGTACTCCGCAGCAACCAAGAAGATAAGTCCACCAAGCAAGTAAACCGGCACACTCAAATACTGTGCTTGTAGTGAATCATAATGCAAACCGGACTTCAAAATAGCAGGTAAGAAAGTTGAAAAACCATAAAGACAAACATCCTGAGTAAACTGAATTATAACTGAAAAATGTGTTTTATAATCCTTGAATGCTTCCCAGACCTCACTGCTTTCAAATGGGGATTGGTCTGTAAAAAATGCCCTACGTCTTTCTCTGTCGGCATAGACCACTCTTTCTTCATCATTGGACAACAATGTCTCTGGGGTATCCGGTAGAAAGAACAATAACCAAAATCCTGTCAAAATAGATAGAAGTCCTTCGATAAGAAAAACATATTGCCATGATTTGAGAGAGCCTGATTTGATTTCAGTAATACCGGTACCAATCAAACCACCAAAGGCACTAGCCAAAGATGAAGAAGCAAAAAAATATGCAGTTCTCCTACCCATTTCGTGTGGAAAAAAATAATCAGAAGTAATTACTGCAATGCAACTAAAATATGAACCTTCAAATAGCCCAATCAAAAGTCTTAAAACGATGACTGTTCCATAATTTTTGGCAAACATCATACATAAAGAGCAAATAGACCAAGAAAACATCATTCCAAAAAGATAAAGTCTTGGCTTTTTGCATTGTTTCATCAACCAAACCCCAGGAACCATAAATGGTAAATAAGTTGCATATAAGACAGAAACAACAGTTGAAAACTGTGCTGCTGAAAGACCCAAATCAACATCCATTCCTGCAACTTTTGCATTTCCGATATTTGAACGATCCAACGATGAAAAAAAGTAAACGGTGGAAAACATCGGCATCAACCGCCAGTCAAATTTATGAACAAGTTTTTTTTCTGCTTCAGGATATAAAGGTTTCTTATCATTCAAAGATTCAGTATCTGATGGTTTCAGTTCTTCAACTGAAAACTTTGTTGTCAAATGCTTCTGATCAGATAATTTAGAATCCAACTCCATAATTTATCTCCTAAAGAATTGGGTAATGAAAATAGTTTAATTTCTGAAAGAAATTCACAAAAAGAAAGAAAGCATGACCATTTTATAAGAAACTCGGAAACATCCACTCAGTCATATTAATTTGTTTAGATAAAGAGGCCCGGAATGGTTTAGGTCCCAAGGTTCAAGATTGAATGTTATCGTCAAGTAAAAGGAATAGATCTCAACAGACTGGAATAGGAAATTTCCCAGCTTAGCGCCGCGTACAAATTTAACGGCGATTAAACGTAACGGCCCAAAGCGGATTTCATTCTCCGGCATGTAGGGACGTTACCCGCATCGACGACTTTAACAATGTTTTTCACTTGCTTACAGTTTCCACACAAACTGATCGATCGATCAAAAGAATTGACAATGGAATTTTTGAACTAACAATCTCCATAAAAAACGGACTTTGAAGTTCCTTATATGATGATCTAATTTGCTCCTTTCATTCTTCGTCTCCTCGAACTCTATGTGTGATTTATGTTCAGCAATCGAAGTAAGCTTGGCGAAAAGTGTCACGCACCCTCGACCTCAAGCTAGCATGAAGATCAACTTCTATGTTTATATAGTAAGTATTCATTATCATAAGTTGAATGACTGATGAAGCTTTGAATAAACCTTTGAATAAACCGTTGAATAAACCTTTCACCAAACTATCATGCACATTCTGCAAAAAGAGAAAGATAAAATGTGATTACAAAACTCCTTGTACAAATTGTGTGAAGTTTAACAAAATATGTGAACCTACCAAAGATATGAGACGTAAAAAGTTCAGCAAAAGTTATATCATGACACTGAAAAATCACGTTGCGAGCTTAGAATCTTTTATCGAATTATTGAAGAAAAGTAAACCTGAAGACAGAAATGATATGCTTCAAAGCTTTGAAATCTCAACTATTTTGCCTGAAAAAAATGAGGATAAGGGGACTGATTCCCTCGATAACATGACATGCAAACCTCAAATAAAAACAGAAAGTACTAAAATTGTCCTTGAAAACGAAGAAGATACTCAATTTGCTGTTTATGGTAAACCTTCAGTTTTCATACCTCCTCGTAAAAGAATTCATTTTGTGACGCAATTAAATGGGTTTGAGGAATTTCAATCACCAATTATTCTACGATATATTTCAAATTTTTTCAAATGGAAATATATGGAAAATTGCTTATACATCTACAGGGAGTCTTTCTTGACTGATTTCTTTCGTGATAAAGAGGATATGAAGGAGTCACTTGATTATTGTAGTGAAGAGCTAATTCTTGCAATCTGTGCACATGGAGCATTGGTTGATTTTGAGAAAGAATATTTTAGCTACCGTGGTTCGGTTTATAACTCGCCTGAAAAGTTTTACAATAAGGCCAAGGAGATTATTTTTAATAAACTTAAGGCAGATAATTGCAATAACATTACTTCTATTCAAACACTTTTGACACTAGCATTTTTTGATTTAGGGCGTGGTAATAATTGTTCTGCATGGATTCTTTCAGGTCTTGCTTTTAGAATAGGTGTACATATGGGTTTTGAGGTTGATTTAAATGCTTTGAAGAAAAATGATGAAATTCCCATAACTGACTATGACATTAATGTCAAAGGTAGAATTTATTGGGGATGTAGAGTTGCTGACTATTATATTAGTTTTTTATTGGGTCGTGCCCCAACATTAGATCATCTCTATGCTACCATACCGAAAAGTAAAAATCTTCCACATTTACAAGGTCTTGAGTACTTTATGTATTTGGATCCTGTAACTAACCAAACAAGTCTATTCAATATTTCAAACCCATTGGAGCAACTGAACAAGTTGTATGAGATTGTAAATCGATATCACAAACTTGTTTACCGTGATCAGCTGGAAGAAAGTGTTAACGGTTTGGCGTACCAAATGTGGCATAACCTAGATAAATTCAATTTAGCTTGCTTTGAATGGAAAGATGGTTTGGAGCATGAACTTTATTGGACGAAGAATGAACTTAAAACTGCTGGTTACAATCCTAATAAAATGTTTTTCAGATATCAATATTACCTGGTGATTCTTCTTTTCAACAGAGATTATATTGGTCTTGAGTATAACGGGTCCATGGGAGAAATATCTCCGAATATCATATGCGCTAGAGCAATTGAAGATGTATTCACTGCCATGAAATGTTTTTCTAAATATCATAAGTTCAAATTGGCATCATTGAATATGGTGTATCTTTGTATTTTGAGCATTGTTATCTTAGACAAATTGACTGAACCAAAGAATCTTTTGTATAGCAACAAAAAAATGCTTAATTTTTTTTCCACTGTTTTGAAAGAATGTTCTGATAAATATGGTCTTGCAGATTCAGCGTATCGGAGCTTCTTTCACATATTTGAAAAACATAAACTACATATTCATTTAAAGAATATCAAATCGTTAGATGATGCCCAAACTGTAATTTTTTCATCTAATTGCGAAAATGAAGAGGATGAAGTTGATTCAGAAGATTGTATTATACCCTCATTGAATTACACAGACTCTGAATTAGCAACCAATCAAAGTTTAGGATTAGCATAATCCACCTTTTAAACTAAACATATTCACAAAGTCCAGTCATTATGTGTAGTTATTGTATACAATTTAAAATATTTGATGGAACAGAAATTTTTGGTTTTATGTTCCCTGAAAATTTATTTTCAGTTATATTGATGACATTCACTATTCAGTCTTTTATGGGCTAAGCAAATAGTCATTTAAATACCTTCCACAAATTAAAAATAGCAAACTTTTTTTGGTAGTTGATAGCAAAACCCGAGTTACGTCATTAAAGAAATTCAGTGGCATAAATTCAGATATCTCTTTTTAAAACATAGTCTCAAATATTAGGGGATATAAACCTTAGTTACGTGTCCCTGCGAATTGGTTTGTAAAATATGAGATGGAAAAGTGCTACTATAGAGAATGAAAATATATCTACTATGACAGTAGCATCATATATTCCAAAAATTATATCCATCACTAGATGTATTAGGAACATGCTTTAAAATGATCTATGAGGAATATCCGTAACTGAAGAGTTTTCTGCAGCAATTAAATGTTATCTGTCACTGACTACCCACAAACACTCTTAAAAGATAGCTTAAGCAAAATCACACAACCTTTTTTTCAAATGTTTGAATCATTTATGTCTGCCTTTAATCATCATTCAAGCATGGGATGAGAACCCGATTGTCTTTATAGTGAGTTGAAACCCATAGTTGGACTATGTTGAATTTTTATAGAACAACGAATCATTCATTTGTAAGATTTTAGCACTGATATTTAAAGAAATTGCTAGAAAATAATTACGATTCTCATCATCTAGAGAGATGGTTGATGTGAAGTGATTGAGTATATACATTTCCTTTTTTCCCCACATAGTGAAATTCACTAAGAATGGAAAGAACTTTATTACCTTGGTAAAATTAATATTATAAGAGCAGAGCAAATCAATACATTAGTTACCATCCTGTACAGTTATAACTGAATGATTCTCCAACAAGTAGAACTGAGGTATATTTGCTTCTAATATGTTGAATACCATGTGTTCTTTCTAGCAACTGCCTCTGTATATCAAGTGCCATATTAATATGTATGATCTGTTACTCTATAAAGAATCCTACTTAGTTAGATATTCTCACATGTAAGAAAACTTTTCATGTGAGTGCGCTAGATATTTTAGATCAACTCGATGAGCTACGCGTTTCATCTCAACAGATGTGATGCTGGTTATGCAGCTTGGAAATTTTTCCTAAGAGTTTGGTCCGTGACTTTTTTTTTTTTTTCTGGTAGAATTAATATTATACAATCTTACAAAACTAATACATTAGTCACCGTCCTATGCAGTGGTATTAAATTTTATTGTCAACTCGTAGTCCTATTTGATTCACCAGTGAAAGAGTTTGAAGCGATAAATTCAACCAGGAAAAAAAAGCGTTAGTACTTCGACGAGTAGATAGTTCTTATCTGATAAAATATGTCTCTTGAGAGAATCGAACTCCGGTCATCATCGCCTTTAGTAATGGTAGTCACCGTTTCTGGAAGCAAAGTGTTGAAGAATCGCATTGGTTGGTAAACTTTGTTGTGGGAAGTGGCTTAGCTTTATTGGTTTTGACACAGAAATTTCAAGAAAAATTACAGATTATGTAAACATCGTCACGTAGGGAAGCGCTATCAGTGATGTTTACGTTAGAGTTCTCAATATTCTTGTCTGAATTCATAATAGTATTAGCGTTCTTGCAATCGGGCCTAAGGGGGGAGTAATTGGTTATTGAATCAACCAACCTTCCCTTAAAGCTACATAAGGGCAAGGAAGCAACTACACATTTTTATATAGGCCCGGGTCTAGGTGTGTCAGTCCTAGATCCTATTGGCAGTCGCAACCTTAAAAGGTTGATTGACTGAAAGTAATTTCTGGAAGG
>JAJMSP010000008.1:13371-56333 GCA_030558495.1 Pichia insulana
CCTCGTGAACCTACCTATTACGGTAGTACGTAACTCCGATACCTCAACAGCATTGACACTCTGTCACCAAGGCTACCGCGCTATGTGCTCCGACAGAGACAACTTCAACACTTCTGAACACGACGGAATCCCATGTCTGTTCCAACCTCACGCACGTGATAGAGGAGGCTCAGCTAGGACGGCAAGCCTTCCACGACGATCTGCGTCTACTTCCTTACAGATTAACTAATGGCAGCTTGGCCGAGTGGTCTAAGGCGTCAGGTTAAGGTCCTGGTCTCTTCGGGGGCGTGGGTTCGAACCCCACAGCTGTCATATTTTTGATTATATATTTTTAAGTTTTAATTTTTCTAAGTAACTGAAAACCCACATCTCAAAGCTATGTTTCATTCTCAGGGTATCAATAAGTATCCAGCGCCTATTAATTTTAAGCAATCTAATTGTGTCACCCCAAATGTTGGTATGGTTCGTGATCGATCATCGGGTCGAACAATTTCGCGTAAAATTCAACTTGAAACAATAAAAAGAGTTTCAGATTTTCAACAATGATTTAGCACATTGTTGCTACTCTATATATTAGAACTGCCCTGCATTATTGACTGCCCAATTGATCCATATATTTTAGAGTGACACGCTAAAGACCACCTAGTTTATTTATTTGATTTAGCATATATGATTGCCAACTTGCCTGTTATAGACTTGTCAGATTTATCACAATACAATTCGGTGAAGCTGACACAAGCAGCATCTCAAACAGGTGTGGTATTGTTGAATAATCACTATCTCACTCAAAAAGATATGGATGATCTAGTTTTACTTGCAAAGAAGTTCTTTGATTTGCCTCAAGATATTAAAGAGACTTACAAGATTACTAAGGAAAATTATGGATATATCGGACCTTTTGTCGAAAACCTGGACATAGATTCTGCTACTGGAGTGGGTGATGCAAAGGAAGCATTCAATATATCCAACTTTAATCTTTGTACATTCATGCTTCAACAACCACTGCCATCAATTTTCAAAGATAATCTAGTTTTCTTATCTTCATGCTTAAGAAAATATTATGTGCTTTTACATACCGTGTGCCGAATGTTGGCAATTGGTCTTGATATTAAGAATAGCAAAGGTCTACCTAATCATGAATACTTTGTTGACGCACATGCATTAGACCTGAAAAGCCACTCCACTTTGAGGTTTGTACACTATCCAGAATTTGATGAACTTGACGGATCAAATGTTAGTTCAGCGGGTGCACATACAGATTATGGTTCAATGACTTTTGGGCTAGGTACAAATCAGGGGTTACAGATTTATGACGGCACTGAATGGCTTGATGTTGAGGTTCCGACTCAAAAAGATGGCAGCCCTTTTCTAGTTCTGAATATTGGAGATGTTTTGAACTTTTGGACAAACGGATATCTGAAGGGTGCTATTCATAGAGTCAGAACAACACGAGAAAGGTACTCTATTGTTTTTTTTTGTCATCCTGGTGATAACGTTTTACTGAACCCTGTAAATTCAACGATTGTGAAAGAATTCAAGGACAATCAATTTGACTTTAATGATGAAAAACATTCTCTTACCGCATTGGAGCATTTACATTTGTGTTTAGAACGAACCTACAAAGACAAAAACGATTTTTAGATTGATCATTAGTGCTACCTCATCGTAACAGCCGTAAATTCCGAAACCTGCTTTGCTCACGCGCCTGTAGACAAATGAATTTTGAATGGTGTTTGTTGTGTAACCCCCCCACCATTCCACTATCATTCTGAAAGACATCTTTCACTAATATAATGGCAAAGAAAGGAAAGAAGAACTCAGAACCAGCGCAAGAAGTTGAATCCGACTCTGACTGGGATGAAGGTGCTAAAAAGCCATCCAAAAAGCAGTTAGAACAAGAGGCTAAAAGGCAAGCTCAAGCGGACAAGAAGAAAGAACGTGAAGCATTGCTCGAGATGGAAGTATCTTCAATCAAATCAAAGAAGGGTGGTAAAACCAAAAGTCATAAAAAGAGTGGTTTGGATGATGCATTAAATGAGTTTGGCCCAAAAGGAACTATCAGTGCTGAGGGGTTGGACGACTCATTGGCTGCTCTATCTTTGTTGAAGAAGGACGCCGTTACAAATAAGGATTTGGATAGACATCCTGAAAGACGTTTCAAAGCAGCATTGGCTGCATACACAGAATCCAGATTACCTGAGATCAAAAAGGAAAATCCAGGTTTGAGAAAACAACAAATGGAGCAACTAATTTACAAAGAGTTTCAGAAAAGTCCAGAGAATCCTTTCAATCAAGAAACAAACATCGATTATAATGCTAGCACCGAAGCTGTTGATTCAAAGAAGAGAGAAATTCGTGATAAGAGATCTAAAAAGTTCGAACGTTGAACAGATCAAACTCATTGAATTCACGGCTTCTTTAAAACATTTTTCTAGCTTGGTAAAAGGATCTTCTAACAAACTGTATAGCTATTATATATATAATGACTATTATCGGTAGCGGAACGGAAAGTGTTATTGACAATTTGATGTTACTCTAAACTTTTAAGTATACATGGTTACAGCTGTACAGAATCAAAACAAAACGTCATCTTCTTCATCTTTTCCTTCCTCATCTTCTCCATTGTGCAAACTTGCTCCATTGATAGTTGAATTTGTCACCTCACCAAGATTCGATGTGTTTTCGTCCTCTTCTTCATCATCAAATATAGTAGCACGTTTCCTATCAACTCTTCTCTCTGTAAATTCTTTGTTTTCGTTCATGTTTTCGGCATCTTTTTCACTATCTTGCGCATCGCTAGTATCATCATCTGCACTGAATTGCTCACTAAAGTCAGCTTCTTCATCACTATCATCAATAAATTCTTTTGACAAAGAACTTTTTCTTTGCAAAGGTCTGTCCGCTTTTTTTATTCTCTTCGAAGATCCAGCACCCTCTGAGTGGTTCTTTCTTGATCTCTTCTTCTTTTCTTTTGGCTCAACATTCTCAGTGTCATCTTGCATATCTTTTTCTTCCTCAAGTCTCATCAAATTCCATTCAGCTTGCTGTTGTTCAAGTTGCTTTCTTTCGGCTACAAGTTTTTCTTCCACTTTTTTAAGCTTTTCTTTAGCTTTCAGTTCTTCTTCACGTTTCTTTCTTTCTTCTTCCTGTTTCAATCTTTGCGCCTCCTTAAATCTCTCTTCAAAACCTTTCTCATGTTGCTTTTGCTCTTCTAATGCTTTACCAAGTTGTTTCAAAAGGTTCATACCTGCTGTTGCCCTCAACTTCAGCTCCTCAGCAGGATATGGTGGATGAATACTGGTGTTGTCTGCCATGCCATTCAAGACAGTTATTGCATCTTCAAGACCTTTGAGAGCGTTTTCCAGCTCGGCCATACTTCTTTTGGAAACCGGGAGTTTTCTAATGAATGATGCAAGTTGATATTGTATAAACGTAATATTGAATTTGTAAGCAGGAATAGGGTCAAGCTCATAGGATTTCGTTACATATGTAAATGCAGTTTTGAAATATTCAATATTTTTCTCGTGAATCCCTCTAAAGAGCCAAGCTCTAGCAAAATAATTCAAAAGTCTGGCATCATTACCGTCTGTAAATCTGGTTAATGCCAAGTCATAATTTTCAATGGCTTTAGCAAACTGCTTCAATTCTAGAAAACAATGACCTAAATTCAAGTAAACGGTAATATCGCTCAGCGAGTCTCTCACTTTTCTGAAAACTTCCAATGCAAGACCTGTTTGCTTCTTTTCGGCAAAAATAATTGCAATACCTTGTGCGGCATATGCATTTCGAGAATCTAAGTTCAATACTTTTTGATACAATTGAGCAGCACGAACGTAATACTGATCTTTCTTTCGTTGGTCTTTGCTTTCCCTTGCAAGGGAACAATATACATTTGCCAATGAAAGGAGAGCATAGCAGTCGTGCGAGGTGAAATTGGAGAGAGTTTCTTTGTGATGTTCAGATTCAAGGGCATTGGACTTGCTTTTGGAAAGTCCATGTTTAGACGCATAATTTTTTAGGTACCAACCATAAAATGATCGGACTTCTAAATCATCAGATTCATCTGTCATCAGAGACTCAACCGCATCTTTTACGTTTGCATCATCAGTAAGACATGCAATCGTTAACCATCTAATTTTAGCAGTGACATAGTGAGGACACTTCTCGAGAATCTCGTTGTAAAGTTTTGTTGCATCTCTTATTCTCTCCGAATCTTTCGATGCTTCTTCAGCTCTAGCAAAATTAAACTTCAAAGTAATTTCCAAAGCTTCTAGAGTCTTAGGATCATTGTTGTATTGATTCTGTGCATTGTTTAGGGCAATTTTAAAAAAATTAGCCGCCTCATCGACATTATGTTCCAGAAGTGAGAACACTCCTAAATTGTTGAAAAGTGAAGCAGAAATATCTGCAGTTGATTTACCTGACATTATTTGCTCATCTCTAGCCTTGAGTAGATAGTCCAAAGACTTTGATAGGTCAGAACTTTCGTATAACATTGAAAGTCTCAACAATGCTGGAATGGATACTGATTCATTTTGGTCATCTGCAATCTTAACATATTTTTCCAAATATGCAATTGCTTTTTCTCTAAACTTCAGAGTTTTAGAGTATAACATACCCAAAGCATATGTGACTTCAAGCACTTTAGAATTAATTTCTTGAACTTTCTCTAAGGTCCTGATAGCATCATTGATCTCTCCTCTGATCACTAAGCATTGTGCATTACCAACTCTGGCTAGTATGTTCTGTTCATTTAATTTGATTGCGTCGGAAAACATCTTTTGGGCTTGAAGTATATCTCCTGAATTTAATCTACATCTTGCAAGCCAAAATAGAGCTTCACTTTGAATAAAACTGGTATTTCTCTTATCTTCAGCCAGTCTACCACAAACACGTTGCACCAGATCAAAGTCACCCTTTGAAAAATAGTACGAAGACAATATTATTAAAATCACACCATTAGTTGGGTCATCTTTATACGAGGCTTGTGCAAAAGACATGGCTTCGATATATTTGGATTTAAATTCATCGTCCGAAGCAGAATTGAAAAAACAATCATCAAATTTCGCAAGTGATATAAGAATCTTTGCTTGGAGATTTCCTTCTGGATGCACTTGAATTGAATTCTGCCAAGCATGATTAGCTAAATCCTTTCTATCAAGAAACCAATAGCAAAGGCCTATACCTAATCTTGGATCAGGTCTTAAAAGAGGATTGAGCTGCAATACTTTTTGTAAAAGTTTCAAAGCAGCTAGGTAGTTTTGTTTGTAAATGAAAATTTTAGCTTTTCCAATCAACGCATAACAGTTTTTGGGATTTCTTTGTAACAAAATATCAATGCTCCTAATTTCTTTATCAAACTTTGTTTTTTTACCCTTGTTTTTAAGACAGGTCAATGAGTAGACCGCCTCTGCAAGAAGATTGAAATCATTGGCTTTTTTATTCTGAGCAGATTTCAAGAGTGGTTCGACGAGATCAAATGCTTCGGTATCATCATATAGATCACCCTTCATTAAATTAAGCCAAGCAGCATAATTTTCAAGACTAGATACTTCATCGGCGTTGAAATGGGATTCTAGTGCTCCTTTAATAACTTTAATTGCTTGATCAATGTTTCCACGTGTTGCATATGCTTGAGCAACTGCCGCCCAATACTGAGCTTTACACTCTTCTGCTTTCAAAATTGCGCAAAGTTCACCAGCATCTTCAGGTAAATCGTTCACAACGTCAATATCAATCTCACCATTTTCTTCCTCTTTCATAGGTATTGTGATGTTCATATTGTTAAATCTATCTTTTAGTTCTGAGTCAAAAATTTGATCAAGATAAAACTCACTGCTAAGTGGTCCATCACTAGCAGAATCTAAAATGGCTACCGCATCTGTCGTATTTGATGTCATCTAATCGTCTATGATACTAAAGTCGTCACAACTCAGTCTAATGTTCAAATGAACAGGAACTCGCCATTTTCAAAAACAACAGCTTTAAACAAAACCGTACACCGCATTAATTTTGATGTGTATATACCGCGAATTTTTAACCTGCATGCATAAAAAAATTATAGTCGTTTTCTTCTTTTTCAAGTGGGCTTTTAGTTCTGTGAATTCACAATCGTTTGAAAGCAAGATGTTCGTAATACAGCATTTAAGGTGAGTTCACTATGCCTACAAAAGAGATTCCACGTTTATACAGAATATACATTGGGGGAATATCTCCTGAGCTAGCGAAATCGATTTCCGATTTAGAGACTAGATTAAAAAAAATTGGCCATGTAGTGAAACCTCTTGAATTACATCAGAAGTCAACATTGAACTACCACTTTGCATATATATCCATGCATCTTAAAAAATCGGAATTCTTGAAATTGAGAAAAACGTTTGACGGCACTCGCTTCAAGGGATCGAAGTTATCCATACAACTTGCAAAAGACGATTTTCAAATTAGATGGAAGAAAGATTTTAAACGTCAAGATACCGGTATAACTGCAAGAAAACAGAGGGAATTGACTGCTATGAAAAGATTAGAAAGAATCAATCAAAATGGTGCAAATCCGTTTCAGATATCACGGGTTTGCAGAGGTCGCATAAGGAAGACACCTAGAAAAGAGGATCTCAAAAATCTTACCATCAGAGTTAAAATAGGCGGAAAATTGAAAATAATCAAATGTTTGAAAAGTAAACTTTGGGGATATGACAAAAATAGGAAAATTAGAGATCTTACTTACCGTTTTGTTGGAGGCGAATGGAGAGACGGAAATGATCATGTAGTAGATAGGATTTCTGGAAAAACCATTGTCTTTGATGAAACTGGGATAAGTGTTAGGGACAATACGTTCAATAAAATGGAGGATGAAATTGATATGGAGATGAAAGAAGAACAAAATAAGACCAACGTTTTGCTTGCTAGAATACTGAACCAATATGATTTTGATCAACCTGTGGAGATTGATGAGTGTATTCCGGATCACAAAAATAGTGAATCTGAGATTGACACTGATTATGAAACTTCTCATAAAATTTCAATTATCGAGCCAGAAGTCATGACTATTAATTATGATAAGATTTCATCAGTCTCCCTTTTTTCACCATCATTAAAAGCTTCGAAAGTGTCTAATTTGAGTAACGAATCAGAGCAAAATATGGGAAAGAAAAAAGTTGAAATTAGCCACAATGAGACTATCGATAGTGATGATGAAATGTTTTACAAATGTCTTCGACCTCAACCCGCAGTTAATGAGGGAGGACTTAATCACCTATCATCTTATGACAATAACTATGAGAGTTTGAATCCAATCCCTTCAATAAATAGAACAAATGATCAAGATTTTAATAGAGACGCGGATGTCGATAAGGAACAGCTTGATGACTTTACGGAAGATGAGTTCATTCCTTCTTTTGGAAAGCCTATTACACGAACAGTAGGTGAATCAGATAATACCACTGAAAAGCTTAGAAATTTATTGAGCATTCCATCCACCTCACAGCAAACTAGTTTCATCGATATACCAACAGAAGATGTTCAAATTGCTCCTCCAGGACTAAAAGCTTTCAAAAATGTGGGACTATTTTTTTCTCATTTTGAATCTCCCTTTCTGGTTGCTCAAACGCAAATAAACAAACTCAAGGAACTGAAGTTCAATGAAGAGCTCAAATATGATGAATGGTTTTGGGAAAATCGGGGTGATTTGAATAGAGAATTTAGGAAATTACGCCGGGATGCATTACGTAGAAACAAAAAGAAGCACAGGTCTCAATATTTGATTTAAAAGTCAATCCAAATTACAACTGCAATCACTATGTTATTATGTAAATTTTATTAATTAATAACGGTAAAAAAGTAAAAAAAGAACTAGAAATAAGTAAAAAAAATGACGACAACCTCTCAAGTGGACTTTTCATGTTGAGTAGAAACTCTTTTCATTGCTGCAACGAAATCTTCAAATGATCTGTCAGATTTCTTCCTTTTAGATTTTCCATTCATCAACCTGTCGAACTGCTCGGATTCTGACATGACATAGTAGACACCTCCCATGACGCAAAAGACACCAAACGACCAGATCCAAACCCTAACAACAGTGACAATATCATTCCAATTCTGGGACCACCAACCAAACAAGGTGAAACATGTAGCTATAATATCAACAATCAAAACAGCACCTCCTAACTGCCAAGAAGGAAACGAAGACCAGAATGGACCAACAGCTCTGGTGATGAAAATTAACCAATTTTCCGTCAATGAAATTTGCAAGAACATCACACCATCAATGGAACCAAAATTTTGAATAATACCACCTCGTGGTAAAAACATTGTGGTCAAACAAATCCATGAACCAATTGCTAAAATAATACCTAAAATAATCGACATACCCCATAAACGTGGTAAGTTCCACTTGACAGGTTTTTGCGCAAATGGGGCATTGTCATATGCAATAGCAAGTGTAGCAACATCAGCAAAAATAGCAATGAAAACAATCAAGTTGATATCTAATGTTTCATTCAAAATGGCAATCCAAAGACCAAGAAAAATTTCCAAGTGTAATGACAATGCAATTCTGTAAACAACATAAGAATACATTCTGTGGAAGATCTGTCTTGATGTTTTCAATGCATCGATAATTGCAGACAAACCCGGCGCAAGGAAAACAATATCAGCGGCAGACCGTGCAGCATCAGAAGCACCTTCAACAGCAATACCAGTATCTGCCTTTTTCAAAGATGGCGCATCATTGACACCATCCCCAGTCATAGCAACTAAATAACCTCTTTGTTGCAAAATTTCAACAACATTATACTTATGTTGGGGAAAAACCTCAGCAAAACCATCTGCATTCTCAACAAAATCAGCTAACTCTGATCCTGCCATGTCAGAAGCTCCACCCAAACCTAACCTTTCCGCATCGAAAATCTGGTCACCTAGACCTAATTGTCTGCAAGTTTCTTTGGCAATTCCGACAGCATCACCAGTGAGCATTTTAACTCTCAAACCTAATCTTTTTGCTTCGGCAACGGTTGCAGCAGTGTCATCCCTTGGTGGATCCATACAAGGCATAATACCCAATATTTCCCAATGACCTTCACCCCTTTTTCTTGCAACACCTAATGATCTAAAACCCCTCGATGCAAACTCTTCAACTTTTTCTTGATAAGATTGTAAAATGTCATCAGGAATTGGATGATCTTCTGCAACTGTTTTTAACACAAATAATGGGGCACCCTTAACACATACGATTGTTTCTCCTTCTGGAGATTTAACAATTGCAGTGACCTTCTTTGAAACAGGATCAAAAGGCTGAAATTCCAAGGTGGTATACTTGGTCATAGCAGCCCTGGCTTTCGGATAGTTAATAAGAGCTTTCAAAAAAGCTTTATCAATAGCATCTAAACCCTTTCTTTTTCTTGAGGCTGCAAGACACGCAGTTAACATCAAATCATCTGGTTGCACACCTTCCACAGTGTAAGGTTCGTGTAATGATAATTTATTTTTGGTTAAAGTTCCCGTTTTGTCAGAACACAAAATTTCGACCCCTGCTAATGATTCAATTGCCGACAACTTTTGAATAATAGCTTGTTTCTTTGCCAAGTAAGCAGCACCAACAGCCATGGTAGTTGTAACAACAGCAGGTAAACCAACTGGAACACCAATAATAGTAATAGCAAGTGTATATCTTAAGATCCTGACGATTGGAACTGTTCTATAGAATGATGCACACCAAACTAAGAGCAATGTAATAACAACAAGAACCAATAATAAAGTTCCAATACCATTCAAAACTTCTGTAAAGTGACCCTGACCACCTGATGCTTTATTAACCAAAGCTGCTGCTCTGCCAACAAATGTATTGTCACCAGTTGCTGTAACGATCATAAAACCTTCACCTCTTTTAACTGTAGATGAAGAAAAAGTTGAATCATTGAAATGCTTATCAACAGCCAAAGATTCACCTGTAATTGCAGATTGATCAACTTGCAAAAAGCAATCTTGTGTGATCAACTTCCCATCTGCGGGAATAACGGTACCATCCTCTAAATGTAAAACATCACCAGGAACGACTTCATTAGCAGGAATTTCAACTAATTTGCCATCTCTTAAAACTTGAGCATTATTAGCTAAGGTTTTCTTCAATTCATCTACAATTGATCCAGCTTGATATTCTTGTATGAAACCAACACAAGCATTTAATAGCAACAAACCACAGATAACACCAAAATCAACCCAATCCTCAAGACCAGCTGCTAAAATAGCTGCAGCTTCCATAACAAACTGAATTGGACCAATGAAAAACATGCAAAATTTCAAAACTAGATTTTCTTTCTCTTCTGCCATCTGATTTAAGCCAAAACGTTTCTTTCTTTTGTGAACCTCGGATTCTGTTAAACCAACAGTGGGATCAGTATGTAAGTACTCCTCAGGAACTTCTTTAAATGAATGATCATAATTAGATTCATAATCATTATATTCATCGTCTTCAACATCTAAGTTGATATCTTTTTTTGACTGTAAATCCATGACCAAAGCATCGATATTTGAATCATCATCATCTTCGTCAATATGATTAGCAGAATTGGCTGGAGCTGAAAAATTCTCCTTTTCTGTTTCTGGTGGCAAAATATTATCACCTTTAAGTGATAACTTTTCGTTGATGTTAGACATTTGTTAAAAATGAGAAAAATGTATGTTTGGAGGAAATTGCTGATATGAAAATGCTGCAAGCATGAGGCACCTGGAAGAGCACATAAGGGCTATATATAACAATGGCAGCACTAGAACAGATCATTCCGAGCAGAAAACTTAACACACAGGAAGGTAGCATATAAAAGTCATTGTGGAACAGAATATACTGTTTCGGCGGGTGATTTTATGCCGAACCTGACATCGATTAGATTTTCATGATAGCCTGAAACTTGAGATCACGTGCAACTAGGAATTGTTTACGTAATGCGTTGTTTGAATCCGAAATATTAGTTCTTTGGCTAAATTCACCAGAACTTGACTTTCTGTACAAGGTTATTACGTAATTCTATTCACAAATTAGCTGAAACTTTGATCCATTCGATGCTTTAAACGTGTCTAGACAAGACTAATACCATTACACAGTTTTCCTAGGATGGCAATTCAATTAAAACATAGATGGGTTGGCATAGCCATACCTAGTATTTTGATCTTGTATTTGCAACTGTCAACAACGTTGATTCTATATTACGATAGAACGGACTCAAATGATACACTTATCAAAACCCAAATAGTGAGTTTATTGCTTTGGATCTCTTACTACCTTGCAGTTATAACTCCACCAGGTTCACCACAAAAAGATTTTAAACTTTCGCAAACTGAATCAGATCATCAGACATATTGGAGGAAATGGTGCTCTAAATGTAAGCAGTATAAACCAGAAAGAACACATCATTGCAAAAGTTGCGGAAAATGTGTCCTAAAGATGGACCATCATTGCCCGTGGACTAATAATTGTGTTGGATATTTTAATATGCCACATTTCGTGAGGTTTTTGATATGGATATTAATTTCAACGACATATACTCTTATTATTTTTGCAAATAAGCTATTGCATGTTTTCAAGATGCGAAATCTCCCTGCATATCTTATTTCGAAATGGAATGTAACAATCTACCTAACTAATTTTTTGTTACTTGGATTTTTATTACTTACTGTTGGAATTCTTTTTATCAGATGCTTTTATTCGATAATATCCAATCAAACAATGATTGAATCATGGGAATGTGAACGTTTGCAAGATAATTTTTATACAGAAGCCTTATGGAAGACTGTGAAACGGAACTATAAACTGATCCATCCTAATTCAGAATTTCCAAACTTGACTTCATGGAAAGTCAACTACCGATTGGTAAAGGAAGGTTCCGCTGTACCATTGAATTTCACCTATGATGATTTAGTTTTTCCCTATGATTTGGGTTCAGCATATGAAAATCTTGTAGATGCATTAGGACCAGTATATACATGGTTATATCCATTTGGGAGACCAAGAGGTACTGGAATACATTTTATAAAGGATAAGTTGAATGAAGATCAACTAAAACTACCATTTCCTATTGATGGTTATAATGTGGACTCACCAATGATAGACAACGCAAAGGAGTTTATCGATGTTGACGATGAAAACGAGTTGACTCTGAGAAATTGGTCAAATGTGCTGGGAGAGACTATGGAAAGTTTTGGAGTAGATCCAGAAACTGAAGATCTTAAAACTAAGTAAACTTTGCAAGACATATACGATGAAGGTAAAAAGAGTGGCACGATTATAAACGTCAATATTCGAAAATGCAACTTAAATTATACATAGCTATGTAACAGATAGATCAAGATTTATATTATACATCAACTTTCTCAATTGTTTCATCTTGTTGAATAGTAGAATCACCTTCAACAACAGTAGTCTCAGCGTTGTTTTGATCAACCTTTTTCTGTTCCTCATTTGATTCCGACTTTATTTTGTTGATTTCAATTTCTGGTTTCTTTTCCACGTCTTCTGCATATCTTGTACCTGCACCTGTACATGTATCTGTAGTAACACCGTTTTCAAATCGTTCAACTTCATTGATCTTTTGTTGCTCAATTGTATTCTTTTCCTCATTTTTGGTCTTTGTGTTTTCCGCTTCTTTTTCAACCTTAAATTTCAAAAACTCTTCAGGTCCCTTTTCTTTTAGCAATTTGAGTTTTTCCGTTGCCATTCCTAAAGACTCAACCTTTAAGTCATTCACAATACCATGCTCACCATCAATAATATTCTTGAGCTTATTTAACTTTAAATTAGTAGACCTTTCTATGTTCTCGCTATCTGGTTTCTCATATAATGATTTTCTGATAAATAAGTCATATGAATTAGGTTCAAATTTCATTCTATATGTGTTAGGATCAATTTGAATCGACAACTTAGAGTCGACAACACCGTCAAGGGTACTCTCATTTTCTTCTTCTGCATCTATTTGAGATTTTAAAAATGGCATATTCACCTTAGACGTGTCAATACTTTCGGTTGGATTAGACATCGAAAAACTAGTCAAGTAATACTTCCAAGCATCTTCCTTTGATAAAACTGCATTTTTGATTGTCAAGTCCTCCTGGGCTAAGAAAGTAATAGTAGTTGTTTTTGTAGCTTTATCAAAAGCAATTTTAAACATATTTTCGTCCATGTTCATGAAACTTCTCACTTGAACTCTATAAAGTATTTGGTCTCTAGTACTAGTTCTAGCGTGGTTGCGGTCATTTTCCATCAGAAGTAAAATTTCACTACATTTTGTATCTGATACTAATGTGTGACAATGTTTCATAAATGACTGAATGACTCTATCAATGGTGAATAGTTTGAAAGCCCGGTTTCTAAACCCATTTCTCAATGCATCTTCAAAAACATTTTGTTCAATTTTGTTTTCAATGAATTTGGAGCATAAATCTAAAGCTTCCGAATACGAATCATCACCTTTTATTGCAACACCTAACTCTTCTAAATGGTTATCAATCAAACCAAGATCAACAGCAAATGGTGTCGCGACTCTTGACTTTATTTCTTTATTAACTTCTGGTGCCAGTTTTTTTATTTCAAGAAGTCTTTTGTAGAGTGTATCCAAATGTCTGTAGAAGACATATATCTGAGTATTGGCAAACATATTGTATTCAGTTCTTTGGAAACTTTCATTGACATCAATTAACTCACTTGAGATCCAACTTTCTTGAGTCTTCTGCATCTCTTCAGAAAGAACATCTTCATCTACGGAATCGTCCTCCTCCTTCTCTTCAGCTTGTTGTTGTTCACTTTTCTTTTTCTTGTTCTTTCTTAATACATCTTTTAGAAGATCATAATCTCTTGGTCTCTTCTTTGTTTGAGAAAGTGTAGGAGTAGGTAAATTGACCTCATGATCGCTCTTAGAAATGGATGCTTGGTCATCTACAGTTTCCTTATTGTTGTGTATTATACTTCTTTTTTGAAGTTGTTCATCAATATAAACTGGACTCATAAAGAAAAACTTAATCATAAAGGAACGTAAGAAACTCTCCATTCTTTCCTTATCATTCTGAGAGTAGGTTTGATTTTGCTTGAGATTGGCATTAACGAGTTTTAAAACGTCCATGAAAATACTAAAGTCCTCATACCGCGTGACCAACTCATCTTTGGCTTTTGTCATCAGTGGATGAAGCTTTTTATTGGCTTGTTCGGTTTTGACGGTAGCAATTTCACTTACGAGCTGCTTATTCGTAAGTAGCTTTTTATCAATGTTTTTGAAGGACAACCCTAAGTGATCCAACGACTTTATTAATAACTTTTGTTCGGCTTCTCTCCAAACCTTATTCCATTCCCGATGAGCCCTTTTCCATTCTTCATCCTTTTGTTTCAATCTTTTCAAAACAATAGGAACAGTAATTGCAGGGTGTTCATGCAATGCATCAATAACTTCCCATCCTCTATCTTTATCATAAATCTTTCTGATAACTTTGACGTAAATGGTGCTTGATGTATGACCAAGACCAACAGGCAATTTAAACTTAGATTTTTCTTCTGGTGTCATATTAGCCATTCTATTAGCAATCGTCTCTAAGGTTTGAATAGTTCTCAAATTAGCTTCCATGAAATAATCATACTCGTGTCTTTCGTCTTCAATTCTGAAAAGCATTTCTTCATATTGATTTTTACGGTGCGCAATAAATCCTGACTCTTCAGATGCCCAAACAGGATGACCAACCCATTGATCATTAAATATAGACCAACAGAGATCATCCCTACCTGAACATGGCATTTTTGTTTGAGACTTCGGTAATTGCCTATATGAAGGCCCCGCTGCTTTACACATAACAAGATCTATCTGTTGCTTTTTGATTGCAATGTCTTCAATTCTCAATGGAGTCTCTTCCCAACCAATGAAATTTTTAAACCACTGAAATAACTCTGGAAATCCGCCAATAAGAGTGCGAACTTTTCCCTGCAGAGTGCCCTTATCAATGACATCACTGGAGTACAGCTTCAAAAGTTTCAAAAATTCGTTGTAGGTTTGTTTGTTACCAATGGATTTCTTGACTTTATCAAAAAAGTTGATTTCATTGCTTAGGTCAGTCTCCAAGGTTTTGGGATAAACAGGTTCTAAAACACCTGATATCAAAGCAGGTTTTTCAATTGGTTGCTCATAAGCTGATCCTCTGAGATTACTTACAGGAAACTCATCACGTGGTTGAATACTACCTTTGTTATTCATGGTTTGAGCTTGACTGACACCACTAATAGATTGCTTCCTGTTCTTTGCAACACTCGAATCATTTTGTTGATACATTTGTTGATACATTTGTTGCTGTTGTTGTTGCTGTTGATATTGATATGGATCAATAACAGCCTCTTGATCAGTTGGAAGAATTTGATATTGTTGGTTGATTGAAACATTATTATGCGCAGTTTGACCGTTAGGATATGCACCAGACTGAAAATTTCCTACAGGCGGTAACTGAACAGATTGTTGATAATATTGTGGGTAATTGTTATAATCTTGTTGAACATCTTTGATATTGGTATTATCTGGCATAAACAATTTAAAATCCTCCAACAAATCAGGTGCATCTCTGAATAAAACAGATATTTCTCTGTAAACCTCATGGATTGGCTTTAATCCTTTTTGATACATTTGTAAGTTCTCCAAAAACAACTTATATATGTCAGGCTGTGAAGAGTATCTTTGTTTAATTTTATTAACGTAATTAATAGCCTGATCAAATTCGGCAGGCGAGCTTTGCTTTGATTCTTCTTCCTGCAATGTGTAACCATGAGTCTGTTGAACTGGTTGAGTGTTTTCGGATGAAAGTGATTGAACTGGCTGGTTAGATTGTTCAGGCTTTTGTTCTGTATCCTTTACTGGTACAGTAGATAGTTGTTTCTGCGAGTTTAGTGAGTCTCTCCTGATAGTTGTTCCCACAGGGGTAGTAACCACAATGGCATATGGATCAGAAATAGAACATTGTATAGAAAATCCTTGAGGTAAAAATGTATTAAAGCCATCAATCAACTTTGGATGTCCTTTAAACAACGAAGAAACTCTTTCAATGACACCAGGGGTGTCAATATTTTGACTCTTAAAATCTTTCATAATATCCAAGAAGTTGTTATAAACATCTGTCTGTTCCCTAAATTGGAGTTTTACTTGATCCAAATAGTATAGGGCATCTTTTACATTTAAAGGCTTGTAGTTGAGATTACCGCTTTGTTCATCTTGAGTGGTATCATCAATAGGTGCACTTTCCTCATTTGTCTGTTTTGTAGTGCCTAAGACGGGACCTGATACATTTTGCTGATCCAGTGATTGTGAAACGTTGTTGATTGCCGTTTGGTTTAGTAGTTGTGTAGCAGAAGGTAACTTTATGTTTTCTGTTGAAGGGGCTTGTTGCTCATTCAAATTTTGCGAGATAACGTTAAATGAAGGTAATTGTGTTTGTCCAGGAGAAGAGCTACCACCAAAATTATAATTAGACAAATTGTTGAGATTTGAAATTGAGGGAAGTTGATAAACCGATTTTCCCGCTGTAAAAAAATGAATCTAGTTAGTATAATGTTAGAAGAAGGTAAAAATAATAGGCCGAACATACTATTTGAGATTGTTGAAGCAGAAGGAGGAGGTAAAACATGCTTATGAGAAATTGAGACATTCGGTTCTGTACTTGACATGGCATTTGAACCACCAATTCCATTTTGGATTCCAGAAGAATAGTTAATGGAAATAGGCGGTGAAGGTGCAGCAGTGGCTGCATTCATAAAGGCAGCTGAAGTGGCAGCTGTAGTTGCTGGTATATTGCTGCTGTTGACGTGGGAAACACTAGTGTCTTCAGAAATGGTCGATTTAACGTCCAAGTTGGAGTTTACAAGTCCAGAGGATCCTGTATTCTCCTTGATTTCTGACTGAGTGTCCGTGATGGTTGAAGAAACAGAAGTCGGTGGAGGGAAATTTGAATTTATGGAATCCATAATGTTAACTGGATATTAGTATTCAATATAGTATTTTTTGGAGCTGTAAAAATGTTTGCAAATACAAATGTATTGATTGAACTTTTCACAAAATCAACTTCAATTTCAAACTCAAGTTGAAGAACAACTAGTAAATCTGAGATACAATTTATTGAAGACTGTTGCACAAGAGAATCTGTCCTAGTTTTAAGTCCAGCAAAGGAACGTGCAGCAAGATTTCGGTTGTGTATTCTGTGCGCCGCCAAAATCCAGATCAGAACACAATCAGAAAATGAAGCCCAAGCCAGCAAGACGATTATTGCATTTCTTCAAAATAAATTCAGCAGTCGGGTCGATCGACCTTTTATTTAGCGACACACTCTTCTTTTGGCAGAATTTTAATGAAAAAAATACAGGTCACATTGCGTCGATCGTCGTAACACAATTTACAGTCTTGAACCCGAAACAGGCGAGTCTTACTCCATTTAGGTGATGTCAAGGCTACTGACAGCTCAAACTGTTTGTTTTGTTAGACTACATACTAGAATGAACGCTCCAGATCGTTTTGAACTATTTATACTACCAGATGGTGTACCGAAACTACAAATTACTTCCGATTCACGTGTTCCTAATTGTATTCTCATAAAATTTGAACGAGAAGATCATACATTGGGTAATTTACTAAGAGAAGAGTTGATAAGTGATCCAAAGGTTTTGTTTGCTGCCTATAAAATTGAACATCCTTTGTTTGCAAATTTCATGATGAGATTACAGACTGAGGAGGGATATAACCCAAAACAAGCGCTGAAGAATGCATGCAATAGATTAATTCATAAAATAAATGTTCTTAATGAAAAGTTCAAAAGAGAATGGGAGATGAAAGCCTTACTTTCTGCCACTGAGAATGGTGATGATATTATTTGATTGCGATTCTTACTGCAACATCTTTATAAAAATTACTATGTATAATAGAAAAGACAGACAGGTTTACGAAGCCATAATTGATAATTAAAATACAACGTTAGAAGTTTTACATGTTATACATCGGTGATTCAACTAACGAATCAAAAGTTTAGGTGTGTGATTAGGGATTTCGAGGCTATGCATATCTTTGATCGAAGTTCATTACCCAATTGAAACACCCTAGTACTTGATTCGCAGGCAAGGTGTGGTGAAAATTGCGCAATATTTATCGGTCGAAACAAAACTTAGAAAGGTTTCATAATATAATTAATGTTTTGGTATCATTGAAATTGGTATTCTGATGAGTTAAGTTTAGATTGCAAGTTTCTCTTTTAAAGCATGTTTCATAAAATTGAACTTTACTGTAAAATAGTCATCAGGCGTTTCGTAGAAATTCTTGTTTTCTAGAACATAGTCTAGTGGAAGAGTTTCGATTTCTTTATTTGGAGTTATGTGAGTAATATACTGTCCATATTCGGAAATCACCATTTTATGATGATCTTTGAAATTAAATTGATAACTCCCATTACTTAGTTCAAACATGATTCCATTTTCATCACGTGTGTATCTCCTCAAGAAAACACCATCTTCTTTTTTTACTTCTCTATTGCTTGAAACATCAGAGAGATGCGCAGTCATGTATTTATCGAAGAATTCGATGACTTGCATTTCATTGTTTAAACTACTGGGTGTTTGATTGCTCTCAAATCGGTCAGCTTTCCAGCCAAGATTGTCGTCGGTTTGAATAAGATAGATAGAGTTACTGCTTTGGAATTTCAAAACAGTATGACCTTCTGTAAAAAGAACTCCGATAGCATTAGTCGACAGTTGATATGCAAATCCATGCTTATTCGAGTAATCTACCCATTTACTGATCAGCTGAGGAGTCGTCATTAGTTCTGCATTAGGGCTTAATTTTCCATTTTCAATCAAACTAATATTTTCCAAAGTAGCTGCAATAGATTCATTAAGGATTTTCATCATCCTGTTATCAAATCTTGCTCTCGAGAGTTGATTTGATATTTTAGATTTGTATGGTTTCACATTCACTGGTGCAACTTCTTTATATTTATTTTTCGTGTTATCAGGAGAAAGAGAGTTTGGCAACAAGGTTTTGGGACGTTCACTCTCAAGGTCAGTCTTCAAAATTTCAACTGGGTTTTTTGGAACGTCATTGATGCCAGCTCTTTGTTTACAGTTAGCAAAATTGATTATCGATTCTTCCTCGGAAATAAACTGTAAATACTTTGGCCTTGTTTTCAAAGATTCCAAAGTAATGTGGGAAGGGAAAACTCCTGTTTTGAACCATTGAAAATCTAAAATGGAATCAAGTTGTGGTCTATCAGCTGGATCTGGAGCCAACATAGAATTTATTAATTGCTTAGCTTCTGGAGAGATAGAAGATTCAGGAGGATATCTAAATTCGTTGTTTTTGATTCTTTCATAAATAATCTGTACATCTTTTGCTTGGAAGGGTGGTTTTCCGCATAGCATTGCATATAGCATAATACCTATGGCCCAAATATCAACTTCAAAGCTATGTCCCACTTCTTTACCACCAAGAACCTCTGGTGCAATATAATTAGGTGTACCACATATAGTGTATCTTCTTGGATGATTTGCATTAATAATTGTTGCTAAACCGAAATCTCCGATTTTCAAGTTCATGTTAGGATCAAAAAAAATATTTCCCAATTTCAAATCTCTATGCACCACTTTTCTTTTATGTAAGTATTTAACAGCACCAATAATTTGAACCATGAAATATCTCGCTTCTGCTTCAGTAATAACTTTTCTACTTTTGATCAAATCCATCATTGATTGATGAGGACAAATTTCCAATAGAATGTAAACATTGACATCATCTTCAAAACAATCAATAAACTCAACAATGTTTGGATGAGACATTGATTTGTGAATTTTAATTTCACTAAGTAATTTAGTTTTAGTCTTTTCATTCTTTATCGAAGCTTTCGCAACAGTTTTAGCAGCAAAAACTCTTCCAGTGTCATCTTTCATTTGAAAGCAACGTGCGAAACCACCTTCTCCTAAGAAATGTCCTCTTCTGTAACCTCTACCATGTCTGTTTTTGACAATACTTGGAGGAGTTTTACACAAAGAGCTGAGTTTTTCCCTTTTTTTCTTTTTGGTAGCATCTGGTTTCGTAATAGCTCCTTTAATAGGGGTTTTGTTAAGATTTGGTGGAAAGTTGGTTTTATTCAACTGAACATCATTTAATGGTTGCAGGGCTCTTTTAGAACTCATTATGTAATTATTTTGCTGTGTTTAATTTTATGAAATGTGTCCACCAATTGAATGATATGCAAGTAGACTATGCTTCCAAGTTTTATTATATGATTTTATAGGATTACTCAACTTTGATGCAATTAATGAATGCTTGAAACTTTTTCTTCCGAGGTTAACACAGTGATATCTGTTTGCGTTGATCACTGAACTAGATATCTTCTGTTCAGGTTTTGAAGGTTCTCAGAAAGAAAAAAGGATTGTAATTATAAAAATCTTGCAAGATTGATAGTTAAAACACTTACTTTGATGTATCAAAATATCTATTAGTAGCGTTGTGATCGATGTTTTGCTTTTACCAGATTGGAAAAACGAGTTTGATTTAGTTACCTCAAACGGTTTCTCTTCTCGCGGTTTGTTTGTGTTTACCTTTCTCTTGAAAAGGTAATTCTGGGGGAAAACAATTTACTGAAGAAAGTAAAAGCACGTGACTGGGTGGCAATGAGGTGAAGGCTTAGCGCATTAGGTTAAAACACAGACACAGTTGAGACAGATCACTTCTGGATGTTGACGGTTTCTAATATTTGCTACACAAGAGCTTTTGCATGATTAGCGAGCTGTGTATAAAAGAGCAGCAATTATGTCTGTTATTCTATAATATTTAATCCTAATACTCAAATTTGTCTCATTTTGAAAAAGAAGAAATGATGGTTCCAGACATACTTTATTGCTAGTGATTTCAAAATGTTTATAAATCTGTTTTTAAAACAAAAGAAGGAAATAAGAGCAAACTATTATGTATATCTAACTAATAATAACATTTAGTCTAAAAATCTTATTGCCACTAAAAAATACTTTTGTGAAGTTACACTAATACCATTTGAGAATTAGATGAATAATACTCTGAGGAACTTCATCTGCCTTAGAATTATCTCATTAATGGTATGATAAAATCAACTGACACTACAAATCCGTTGATCAGACTAAAAAAAAATAGGAATAGATCTATTTAATATGATGTAATCATATTTTGCCTTGCTTTTGTACAAACCTTGTAATTGTAGTTGGAAAGGCCACAATGATTATTTTTATGATGTAAGCTCGAATTCGATGAGTTCATCAGCTTGAAAAAATGTTATACAAACTCCAAAAATCAGCTCTTTAGTTGGAAATACAACTAAAAACTTACTTTACTCTGTATCAAAAAACAAATAAAAGGAGCTGTCGCATTTTTTACAACTACTTGATTTTGGTTCATAAATGTTTTTACTAGAGCTCAAAAGGCGTTCAAAAAACCAAAATTTAATTATTACGCAATATTCTAGTCAGAAAGGTTTCTTGAATTTCAATAAGTTCTAGTGCAGTTTTAATTTTTGATCCTGTAAGTATAATACAGAAAACTCATATGTAACAAGTTTTTACAATCTATAGCAAATTTTCATACCTACATGCGCACTCTACATTGCATTTACAGTAAATATAGTTAAAAAGGTGGCCTTAATGTACTTTTGTATTATCGTTCTAGAAAGAATATATGGAACCCACTTCAAAAAAGAAGTCCTTTTTAAAGTAACCTTTTCTGAGCCATCATTATTAAAGTTGAGCATATCAAGTCCAACTGTAGTAGATTTTACTATGTAATACACCTAATAAATATAGATTGTGAATTTCACGCGGGTGACCTGTACTTGCGTTAACAAGCGGAGTATACCAAGTGAAGTACACTAAATATACTTCTCTCTTTTAAGCTATTTTGTACTGTCTACCTTCTTTTGTGCAATTGTTGCAATTGATGCATTCTTTGCAAGTTATACAAAATACCAAACTTAACATCGGCATTCGAATCCAGGTATGTTTGCATCCATTGCTACCATCCATTTTAGAAAACGCTAAATTTATTTTAAAGGAAAAATTAAGGTTTTAATAACATATATCAAGTTTCTAATTTAAAAAAAATAATAAGTCAAAAGTGTTGTGATTCATAGTTTGATCTTCTTTTTGTTGCGTTTCGTTCACCATAAGTGGGTTGTATGAGCGGTATTTAGAACTGTAAGCTCGTCAGAAGAAAAAAAATAGCAGACTAAATTAGACTGTAAGCCTTATAATAGTTGTATAAAAAATAAAAGCCGCAAAATCATAGTTGAATCAGCGGTCAAACTTACGTGCATCTATTGATATTGAGAGCAAATTCAATTTATGATGCTTCACCAAGACGTGCTATTCAAACCATGCTTTATAAATTGCGAAAGTTGGAGCGCGAATCGTAAAATTGCCAAATAAATTTCACATCGAACAATGTTATTTTCTCAAACTGTTTATGATATGTATAAATTTGTGCCATATATTTCTACCTGCATCACATAAATTTTTTCATAGAACCGTTGGCTGCTCTTGATCATTAAAGTATTTGACTTATGATAGAAAATTCATTGAACGGAAAGATTATTGTAAAGACGTCAAACAAGAGAAAACATGAACATAAAGATGAAATTGTGACTACTCCATCAAAGCAAGCGAAAACAGGACCGAATAGTTCAGGAGACACTGAAGTAAACAAGGTAAAAACTAAAGTAAAGATTGAAGTCAAAGATGAAGATGGGTCGGAATTAACGAAACAGGAAGAAGAAGATGATGTCAATGGCTTTGATGAAGACCAAGGAGAAAATGATGGTACTTTCAAATGGTGGGAAAATCCAGAAGATTTGGATGGCGAAGTGAAATGGGAGACATTGGAACATAATGGTGTAATGTTTCCACCTGATTATGAGTCTTTACCTTCAGATGTTAAATTGTATTACGATGGAAAACCTGTAAATTTACCAATAGAAGCAGAGGAAGTTGCCGGGTTTTTTGGTGCACTTTTGGAATCTGACCACGCCAAGAATCCAACTTTCCAGAAAAACTTTTTTGAAGATTTTAAAGCAGTTCTGAAAGAATGTGGTGGTTGTCCAGATGCTGATATAGTATCCTTTGAAAAATGCGATTTTTCTAAAATCTTTCAATATTATGACGATAAAAGAGAGCAGAAAAAGGCACTTCCTTCACACGAGAAAAAGAAAATGAAGGAAGAAAAGGAGAAGGCAGAGGAACCTTACAAGTTTTGTTTGCTCAATGGGAGAAAAGAACAGGTTGGCAATTTCAGAATCGAACCACCAGGATTATTTCGTGGTCGGGGAGCTCACCCTAAAACTGGTAAATTAAAGAGGAGAGTAAACCCTGAAGATATTACTTTGAATTTAGGAAAAGAAGCGAAAATACCTGATGCACCACCTGGTCATAAGTGGGGTGAAATCAAACATGATAATACAGTTACTTGGCTTGCCATGTGGAAAGAAAATATTATGGGAAGCGTGAAATATGTTCGATTTTCACAAAATTCATCTTTTAAGGGTATGAGTGATTTTAAGAAATTTGAAAAGGCTAGGGAATTGAAAAAACATATTAATGCTATCAGAAAAGATTATAGGTCCAAATTGAAGAGTTCACTAATGATTGACAGACAAATGGCTACTGCTACTTACCTCATTGATGTTTTTGCTTTAAGAGCTGGTGGTGAAAAGAAGGATGATGAAGCGGATACAGTTGGTTGCTGTTCTTTGCGATTTGAGCATGTTTTCCTGAAGCCTGGTAATACAGTTATTTTTGACTTTTTAGGTAAGGATTCTATCAGATTCTATCAAGAAGTTCATGTTGATCCTCAGGTATTCAAAAATTTGAAAATTTTTAAAAAGGAACCCAAGAGACCAGGTGATGATTTATTTGATAGACTTGATCCTTCAATTTTGAACAAATACTTCCAAGGATTCATGAATGGTTTAACTGCTAAAGTGTTTAGAACTTATAATGCTTCGAAAACTATGCAAGATCAATTAGATAAAATACCAAATGAAGGTACAGTTAATGAAAAAGTTGTTGCATTCAATGCAGCAAATAGAGAAGTTGCTATTTTATGTAATCATCAGCGTACTGTTCCTAAAGCACACCAAGCTGGTGTTGAGAAGATTAATGAGAAGATAGAAGAAATGTTGTGGCAAAAGATCAAACTGAAGAGGATAATGCTTCAAATGGATAGATCAGTCAAAAAGAAACAGAAAGAATATTTTGAGGAGATTGAAGATTTAACAAAAGAGAAAGAGATGGAAATCGTTGAACGTTGGTGTAAAAAAGAATTTGATCGTATTGAAAATAAATTCACAAAAGATTCTGTGAAGTTGGGATACGAAGAAACGAGCATGAGCAAAGCAGATTATAAGGAAAAACTTTTGAAGCTTAAAGAAGATCATGATAAAAAACTTTTAAAAGCGAAGGAGCTTGCAAAACAATATAAATCCGAAGCTTTGAAGCAGAAATACGAAGAGAAAAGTACTTATACTATTGAGAAACTGAGAATACAAGTGGAGAAACTTGAAGAAAGGATAAAAAACACTAGTTTACAATTAAAAGATAAAGAAGAAAACTCACAAGTGTCTTTGGGAACATCCAAGATGAACTATATAGATCCTCGTCTTACTGTTATGTTTGCAAAAAAATTTAACGTTCCAATTGAAAAGCTGTTCACTAAAACATTAAGAGAGAAATTTGCATGGGCAATTGAATCTGCTGATGAGAATTGGAGGTTTTGAAAAAATTAGTATAGTTTTATATAATAATTTATCAATGTGAAATTTATATATTTCCCAATTTGAGTGTGCAAAATCGCAATTAAACACTTCAATTTCCAAAACACGTTGCAAACAAATTTGACGCGTCAAAACGCGTCGAACGCGTCTTTTTTTGTTTATTTGTTTACCTTTTCGGGTAACTTGATTAAGTTTCAAACTACCCTTCAGGGGGAGTTCCAAAAGAAACACGTTTGGGACCCTTTGATGGAGAGATGTCAAGATATATTTGTGAAGTGCAAGCTCAGTAATTGATGTTATTTATTATTGAGATATGAAATGTTTACCGCTAGTCAAATATCTCTTTTTGTATCAACTGTTATATATCATCCATTAAAGCAATCTTGTTAAACTATTAGCAATCAAATAACCAACTTTTTACATTCATTAATTAAATTCATTCTTTCATTCTTTTACAATGCCTATCACAATGACAAGTTCAGGTCGGACGACACCGGCTACAGCTACATTCAACAAGACATCATTTTCACATTCGAATACTTCTAAATATCATTCATCATCATTTATTACAACAACTAAAGAAACATCCTCTTCCTATACATTTACCCCTACAATACCCAATGTTAAAAACCCATATATTATACATCATGAGGGAAAAAATGGGTCTATTTTTATTATTCTTGGAAGTGTTATCATTGCTTTGATAGCAGGTATTATATTAGCAAGATTTTGGTTTTGGATGAAAAATCGTAAGGCAACTAATGATGAGAAGCTATTAGATGAATACCTTGGTGGAACACTTGAGAAATCTGTGAGTGGTTTTTTGAATTATGATCCTACTTATTTTGACAACGAAAAGTCAACGTTCAACTTAAGTCTTAATTCGTCGCCACAATCGGGTAATTCTCGAAGCTCCCAGTCGTCAACTTCTTCTGGGGACTACAAAAACAGAATAGATTTGAACAACTTAACCACAAAACCTGGCAGAGCAATAAGGGGTACATCACAGATTCCTACAATTCGAAGAAATTCTTTTATTTCTCCATTAAATGATTTGATTAATGAATCAAATGTTAAATTAGTCTCAAATGCAAATTCAGTTGGTGATAGTTATGTATTCAGCGCATCTACAGAAAATATTCTTGGTTCTGGAACAACTTTACATGCAAGAAATAAATCAATTCCTGCATTGGAGAAAGTCAGCTCACCGACACCAAATAGACGTCGTTCAACACACTTGGAAGTTGTGGAACAAATGGTAAATCAAAGTTTGATTGATTTAGACAAATCTGGCAATTCAATACCGAACGAACAGAGTAAAAAAACCAAGAGAAGTAGACCTGTTTCACAAGTTTTAGACATGCTCATGTTACAGGATTTTAAAGATTTATAACGTTAAAACTATTTACATTTTTTTATGCATTTAAATTTTTCAGCTTTTCTAATATAATGACGAATACAAATCTATCCAAGGTTCTTGACGAGTTGTAAAATATATATATACAAGTTTTGAATTTGTTTGAAAGTGTCTATAAAAGCATTATAAACATCTTAATTAGTTGCATATACCAAATGAGATAACTATGCATATTTTTTTTAAAATGAAGAATGTATTATTAAGCAGTAAAATAAAGAGATAATTTTTTCAAAACTTAGTATTGTTTTGAAGCAGCTTGGCAAGCCTTTAATTGTTGTAAGTAAAAATCACATGATTGGTAGTTACCGTTTGATTCTTCAATACATCTGGTAAAATTTCTAGCATCAGTATCACATGGACTTGTTTGCTCTTGTGTAGTATATTGAGATTGTGCAACTGGAACTTGTTGTTGTTGTTGTTGAGCTGGAGCATCATTTGAAGAACCAGAGAAGATAGAAGTGATACCTGCACCCAGAGTATGTCCAACAGCAGAACCGACAGCAACACCTGCTGCTGTGGTTGCCATTTGTGCAAAAAGACCTGGTTGTTGTGGTGCAGCACCAGCAACTGAAGCAGGGGCAGCAGGTGCAGCAGATTGAGTTGGATTTGGACCTCTGTAAGTAGATGCAGGTGCAGCCATGGTGGATGCAGATCTTGATTGAGTAGAGTTACCGCCAAATAATGAACGTCCGGATGATGAAGATGAAGCTGGTCTTCTAGATGATTGTCTTGGCATTGTTGATTAGTTTGAGTTTGTCTCTTCAGCAGAAGAAAGGGTAAATAAATGTATAGAGAGAAGACAAAGTGGCGAATTTATATGCAAATCAAATTAAATGTAAGGGTAAATTCGTGAATAAATTTTTTGGAACCTTCCAGCTTGCAACGGTCGGAGCCGGGTCGGTCGTCCGCACGGAGACCTGGACGCAGTGGGCCCGCCCAATCCGGAGTTAGCAGGTGGTTTAGTCCGGTCAAGCTGACAACACAGTGCTCAACAGAGACGATGCTTTCTCATGGCACGACGTGACTGCCCCCCACAGTATCGAAAAGTGTGACCTGTCTCCTAATCTCCATCATTATGAGTTAAACGCTAAGGTTATAAGCTTAGGTCTATACATAATCAGTTTTGTTGTTGGTCAAGAGTCGATCGACGTTGCATATTATATCTGCAGGTAGCTTGAAATTTATATCAGTTACACCAGTGCACCTTTTCAAAGAAAAATTGGTGAATGAGAACGAGGGGAATTCTAAGCTCGAATTTATCCAGAGGAAAGAAGAAGCTTCAATCTTGATTGGTGATTGATGTAATAAGGTAATTGTCAAACCTTTACAGCTGAGGGCATACACACACACTCTAATACCATTTCACATTATTCAACCCCTTCTTTCATTATATCGTTATATTAAGAAAGTTAATTTCCTTCCTTATTCTCAACATATTTCTTAGAGTGTTAAAACTATCAACCGTACTTACAATCCAAAAATGTTTTCATTCAAAAACTCCATAAAACGTGTATCTAATGTTTCCAGATTAGCACAATTTCATAGAAGATCACTTCAAACGTCTAAAATTCTCAATAATCAAAAACCAGCTCTTCATAAGATTGAACAAGAAGCAAACGATAATGCATTTTATGTCATCAAAAAGAGAGGTAATAAAGATGGTGAATCAGTTACAGATGGTGATGATGGTTTCAAATCTACAGTTAATTTAGAAATTAATTCAGCAATGGGTAATTATTCCGAATTTATTAATGATGCAAAGGATTGGGAAACTTGGACTCTATCTAATGAAGATTCACCTGACCATACTGTTAGAAAATCTAAAATTAGACATTTTACTCTTAATTTTGGTCCTCAACATCCAGCTGCTCATGGTGTTTTAAGATTGATTTTAGAATTACACGGTGAAGAAATTATAAGATCTGATCCTCATGTTGGTTTATTACATAGAGGTACTGAAAAATTAATTGAATCTAAAACATATATGCAAGCATTACCATATTTTGATAGATTAGATTATGTTTCTATGATGACTAATGAACAAGTCTTTGCAGTTGCAGTCGAAAAATTACTGAATATTGAAGTTCCAATTAGAGCTAAATATATTAGAACACTTTTCGGTGAAATTACTAGAATTTTAAACCATTTAATGTCTGTCTTATCACATGCCATGGATGTTGGTGCATTAACTCCTTTCTTATGGGGTTTTGAAGAAAGAGAAAAACTTATGGAATTTTACGAAAGAGTTTCAGGTGCAAGATTACACTCTGCTTATTTTAGACCGGGTGGTGTTTCTCAAGATATTCCTTTTGGTTTATTAGATGATATTTACATGTGGGCTACTCAATTTGGTGATAGACTTGATGAAGTTGAAGAATTATTAACAGATAATAGAATTTGGAAACAAAGAACTGTAGATGTTGGTGTTGTTACCGCTGAAGATGCATTAGCTTATGGTTTATCAGGTGTTATGTTAAGAGGTTCAGGTATTCCATATGATATTAGAAAGGCACAACCATATGATGCGTATGATTTAGTTGATTTTGATATTCCAGTTGGTACTAATGGTGATTGTTATGATAGATACCTTATTAGAATGGCAGAATTTAGACAATCATTGAGAATTATAGAACAATGTATTAACGATATGCCAGCTGGACCTGTAAAAGTTGAAGATTTCAAAGTTTCACCACCATCAAAGGAATTAATGAAAAACGATATGGAAACTTTAATTCATCATTTCTTATTGTTTACTAAAGGTTATCAAGTTCCACAAGGTGAAACATATACCGCAATTGAAGCTCCAAAGGGTGAAATGGGTGTTTATGTCGTTTCTGATGGTTCTGAAAGACCTTACAGATGTAAGATTAGAACTCCAGGTTTTGCTCATTTAGGCGCATTTGATCATATTTCCAGAGGTCATTTATTACCTGATGCTGTTGCCATTATTGGTACGATGGATTTGGTGTTTGGTGAAGTTGATAGATAATAACTTTTTTCACCCATTGCATTTAATCATATTCGTATACAAATATTCAACAATTTGTTAAATTTACTACCCTTTCTCCTTCATTTATTCATTCTTCAAATTCTATATATCATTAGTTCAATCGATAAATCATTGAATATGAACAATACATTGGTAATTTGATTCACCTATTATTTATTTCCATTTTATAAATCTTTATTCAGGAAAAAAAATTCTAACTTTTCGTAAACGATCTATTTAAAAAAAATTAATATACAAACGCAATCAATTATTCTCGGCAAGCTCTTCCACTGTAGGACATGTACATATCAAGTTTAAATCACCAAAAGTATCATCAACTCTACCAACAGTAGGCCATGTTTTGAAATTCTTTAAATGTGGTAATGGATAACCAGCTTGTTCTCTAGTATAACCTCTTTTTGACCATTCTTCTTCACTAGTTTCAAGTAAATCACTGAGTGGATGAGGTGCGTTATGTAGAATTGCACCATTAGAAGTACCATTTTCAACAGCTCTAATTTCTTCTCTGATAGCAAGCATCGAGTCAACAAATCTATCCAATTCAGCCTTATCCTCCGATTCCGTTGGTTCTACCATCAATGTACCAGGAATAGGGAATGACATAGTAGGTGCATGAAATCCATAATCTTGTAATCTTTTAGCAACATCAATTGCCTCAATTCCAATAGATTTAAATGGTCTAATATCAATAATAAATTCGTGAGCACAATATTTAATTTCATCAGCATTATTCTCATTAGCATTGTCACCTAGGAACATAATTTTATAAGCATCTTTAAGTCTGTACATCATGTAATTTGCATTCAAAATAGCAGTTGTTGACGCAAATGGTAAGTTTTTACCACCAAGAGATTTAATGTAAGCATATGGAATTGGTAAAATAGATGCTGAACCAAATGGTGCAGAAGCGACAGGTTCAATAGCCGTAGTTGCAGTATTTGATGTTTCCGCTAATGGATGCTTTGGTAACAAATCAGCAAGATGTTTTGCAACACAAATTGGACCAACACCAGGTCCACCACCACCATGAGGAATTGCAAAAGTCTTGTGTAAGTTCAAATGACAAACATCAGCGCCTAGATCACCAGGCGATGTCAAACCAACTTGTGCATTCATGTTAGCACCATCAAGATAGACTTGACCACCATGAGAGTGAATGGTATCAATAGCTTCTCTAATAGTTGGTTCAAAACGACCGTAAGTAGATGGGTAGGTAACCATAAATGCAGCAAGATTAGCAGCATATTTTGCAGCTTGTTTCTTCAGATCTTGTAAATCTAGATTACCATTTGGAAGACATTTGATTGCAACAACTTTAAGACCAGCCATAGTTGCGGAAGCAGGATTTGTCCCATGAGCCGAAACAGGAATCAAAACAATATTTCTATTGGTTTCTCCCTTAACAACGTGTAAGTATTTCCTAATAACTGATAAACCTGTGTATTCACCTTGAGCACCAGAATTTGGCATCAATGTAGTTTTTGCAAAGCCTGTAATTTCTGCTAAATCCTTTTCCAATTCGTCAATAAGTTCCATGTAGCCCGCTGCTTGGTCTCTTGGAATGAATGGATGCAATGATGCAAATTCAGGCCATGTAATTGGTGCCATTTCAACTGTTGCATTCAATTTCATAGTACAGGAACCTAATGAAATCATCGATGAAGCAAGTGAAACATCTTTCTGTTGTAATGAATAGAGATATCTAAGCATTGCAGTTTCAGAGTGGTATGTATTGAACACCGGGTTGGTGAGAATTTCATCAGTTCTTGCGTTAGGGAAAGAAGGGAATTCAATGTTGGTTAATTCAGCTTTTGAGCTAGTGAATAATTCAATTAAATCTTGTAAATCTTTTGAATTAACAGTTTCATCGATAGAAAGTTGAATTGTTGAATCATCAACTCTGAAAACGTTGATACCATACTCAGATACTGCTTTCTCCATGAAAGCATCGGATGTAATGCCATTCAACTTCACGGTAAGAGTATCAAACCATGAACCATTGACAACATCATGTGATGAATTATTGGTGATATTATTTGCTAAAATAGTGGTTAAACCATAAATTCTACCTGCAATATTTTTCAATCCTTGAGGACCATGATATACAGCGTAGTTTGCTGCAATATTAGCAAGTAATGCTTGGGCGGTACAAATATTTGAAGTCGCTTTTTCTCTCTTGATATGTTGTTCCCTTGTTTGAAGAGCCAGTCTGAGTGCTGGTTTGTTAAGTCTGTCCTTAGTGACACCAATGAGTCTTCCCGGCATTTTACGTTGAAGATCTTTTGTTACTGCGAAAAAGGCAGCATGTGGACCTCCAAAACCCATTGGGACACCGAATCTTTGGGAAGAACCTAGAACAATATCAGCACCAAATCTTGAAGGTGGTGTAAGAAGGGTTAACGCAAGTAAATCTGAAGTAACAGAAAGCAATGTTTTATTATTATGAACTAAAGTTGAAATTTCATTTAATTTATCAGTATCTGGAATTGTACCGTTACTTTGAGGGTATGAAACCAATACACCACAAGATTTTGAAATATTTGATTTTAATTCCGATATTCCATCATCAGAAAATAAATCAACCAATTTTAAGTGAATACCTAAAGTACCGGCTCTACTTTGTAAAACAGCTATTGTTTGCTCATGAATATTTGAGTCAACATAATAAATTCCTTTTTTACCTCTAGTGAAATTATAAGATAAAATCATTGCTTCTGCGGCAGCTGAGCCTTCATCTAGGAGAGAAGCATTCGCTACTGGCATACCAGTTAAATCTGAGACAACAGTTTGATAATTTAACAATGATTCTAATCTACCTTGTGAAACTTCTGCTTGATAAGGTGTGTAAGAAGTGTACCAAGCTGGATTTTCGAGTAAATTACGTTGAATAACTAATGGTAAGTGAGTTCCGTAATAACCTTTACCGATATAAGATCTTAAAACTTTGTTTTTTGAAGCAAGTTCTTTAAGACGATTAAGCATTTCTGATTCGGTATAACCATTTAATGGTTGGATATTTAGTTTCCTACCAATGAAGACATTTTCAGGGATCACATTTGAGATGAAAGTTTCCAAATTTTTTGAACTCAATTTATTAAGCATTTGATCAACTTCTTTTGGGTTTGGACCAAGATGTCTTCTAGCAAAAGTATCAAGATTTGCCAATTTATCAGTAACATTATAGAGTGAATTATATTGAACAGAAGAGATATCAACTTTTGTCGAATTTAATCGAACAATTGATAGTGTAAATCTTTTCGCAAAGCGAGTTGTTAACTTAGCAGAAGAATTGAGCATTGCGATTTAATTAAAAGAAGGAGAAAAAAAGAAAGAGAGAAATAGAGAAAAGGATTCATTTAATAATATACAAAGGATATAGAATTTGGTGGTATTTTAGCTGTATTTAAGGATCAAATGATGAAATTAATAGGATGTCAGATAACGTGTAGTGAGGAGTCAAGTGATAGCTTACGGAGTCGCGAATGGAGTCAAATTTATATAATGGAAGAAGTCAATTTTATGCATGTGAAGTCAACATCTCGACTCAGGACGGACTAAACATTATACTTTGGAAACGTTTACCAGAATTAAAACCTGCCCATTGGCCGTCAGGACTCCAACATACATTATTAACTTCCATTTGGGCATCAAATTTATAAGAAGGTAAATGATTTATATTTGAATTCATATAATCATCAAGATTTGTAGAAATTGGAGAATTTGTAGGTGATAAATGATTTGATTGTTGAATTGAAAAATCGTAAAGTAAGACTTGCATTGAATCTGAACCAGTCAATAATAAATTTTTAGTTGGATGCCAAGCAATTGAATTAATAGGAGCATATGAATGATTTAATGAATATACAGGTATTCCAACATTTCGAAGGTCAAGTATAATAACATTTGAAGAATCTTGAGTTAATAAAGCAATTTGATTAGCATTATAACGAGATGAAGCTAAACGTAATAAAGTTTTTGAATTACCATTTAAAGTATTATCATAAATAATTGTTGATTGTTCAAGATTACGTAAATCGAATAATCTTACTGAACCATCAGAAGAACAACTTGCAAAAACATTTTTATCACCATAAATATATTTAACATCATAAACTTCACTATCATGAGCTATTAATTGAGATTTAGCAACAAAAGTTTCTTTAACTAAATTCCAAGCAGTACAAGTTGTATCAATTGAACAAGTAATTAAAGAAGTAGGATCAAATGAATTCCAATCAAAAGAAGTCATTGGAGGTAACTGATTAAGGTTTGAAATTTTAGAATTTGTTAAAGCTGATTTTTCAATTAATTGTTTACTATTTTTAAAATTAGAATTAGAATTAGAATTAGAATTAGAATTAGAATTAGAATTAGAATTAGAATCAGAATCAGAATCACATAATTGATAAATACGTAAACATTCTGAAGTTGTTGCTAATAGTTGTTGATTTGATTGATTTTTTGAAGTTATTGAAGGATCCCATTGAAGTCTTGTAATTGGGTATTTAATTGAATGATCAGAAGTAAGTGAAAAATTATAATATTTTGATGGAGATGATTTAGAAGTAGGTGAAAGTGGAGGAGCGGGTATAATTGATGGTGAACCATTTAAGATTTCTAATTTATTAGTTGAATCATCCCTATAAGTTGATAATGCAATTAAAGGTGTTGAATCAGTAGTATCGAATGACCAATCAAGACCATAGAGTGGATATCGTGAGAGATAAGAGGAAGGGTATTGTTGCTGATTGGAAGATTTATAGGGCTGTGAAATTGAACGAGAAGTCGGGGAATAATGGTTGCCTTCGGAGAAAGGTAGTTTTAAATGCATATGAGTAAACATCAAAGGAAGGTGTGGGGTGGAAAAAACAAAGAGTAAAGGTTTTAGCAATTAGTTTATAGCTACCTAGACTAGACTTGCAAGTGTTGATGGAATTACTGTTATGTATCAGCTGGAGAAACACTTGAACTAGTAATTAGATCCTACATGCATAAGTGTCACTAGCACCAGAAACGGTCGCGCCGGAGAGTCTACTGACATTATAATAAATTTTTAGTGTTCCCCACATTAACCAAAATTAGAGAAAACTGAACACGTGACCCAAAGAAATAGAAGAGTTACTCACGACAGAAGATCTTGTTGTTTCCACGTGGGCTGAAAGAATAATAGAAATTGAGACTACAAACTTGAGGTCACTTGACCACAATTTCCAAACCCTCCTGACCGGACCTCCCACACCAGCCCCACCTGATCGGCGCAGTCGCCACAGACGTGCGCAAACGGTACGCGGCTTGTGAAGTGCGCTGCCTGGGTGCGCACTGGATGCAAGGGCGCAAGGGCGGGGCGGGGCGGGGCGAAAAGATTAATTGGGGGGAGAAATTGGCGGGAAGAAATTAGAAAAGGGCGCGCGCTTCTCCGATAGCGTCACTCTCCAGTGGCGTTGAGGGAGGTCTTCCCGAGCAAAACTGGTTGAGGGAGGGTCCCGAGTTATGAGTCTGAGTATTTAGTTTGAGTCTCTCTGAGTCTGTTCTTTCCGCGAATAGGCTTTGTTTACTTCCCTTAAATTTCACCGACTTACCCCTAAACTCCCCCTAAACTCCCCTTCAACTCCCTCAGTTAACCCCAAAGCTCCCTTAACCGAACCGCTCCGCTTCAATTTTCAATCCGAAAAGACCCTGAATCATTTTCAACGCACCTCCGCTACACCCTGAACGTCCATTGATTGATTGATTGATTGATTTCCAATTTCCACCAATTTCCCAAAATTCTAAAGTCTTTTATTCTTTTATCCCTTTATACTTTATTACTCTATTACTCTATTCCTCTATTCTTCTTCTAATCTTACTATTCTTTTCGTAGTCCTTTCATTCTGTCATGAATATAGTTAATAAATCATCTAATAATAATTCAAATAATATTCTCAATTCTAATAATATTAAAATTTCATCATCCAAAATCCCACGTATAACTGTTACTTCAAATACTCCAATTTTACAAACTCATCTAATAAGTGATAAAATTTTATACAATCAATACGCTTGTATACGTTGTCGAAGATTAAAGAAAAAATGTTCAAAGCATTTACCACAATGTTCTAATTGTACAAAGCAAAATGAATCTTGTGAATATGTTGAACGAAAAAATAAAAGAAAATCTTCCCCAAATTTATCATTAAATGATAAAAAATTACATAAAGGTAATTCAATTTCAACACCAACAACACTTTCTTCATATTCTTCAGCTTCTTCATCTCATTCAAATTCACTTTCATCAGTTTCAGATTCTGAAAGAGAAAATTCTTATCAAATATCTTCATCAACTTCAAATTTAGTACCTCAAATTCAATTACCTCCAATCTTAAAATCTGATTTACAAAATTTAAACCTTTCCTCTTATTCTTTACAACAATCTTCAAATCCAAATATTCCTTTAACTCCTTTATTACCTTCATTACAAAAGCAATTGTATACATTACCAATTCAACCTCAACTTCAATCTCAACCTCAAATTCAAACTCAATCTACAATACTTGAATTCACAAATCAATCTCAAACAGACTTAAGAAATAGATCAAATTCAAAATCTTCAATCCGTTCACTTTCACCAACTTCTCATATTTCACATCTAAATTATCATTCAAATGATTTATTTCAATTGACTAATTTCGATTCAATCCAATTTGAAATCTTATCATTAATTCTTAAAAAAATAAATTTATTGGATGATAATTTATTATCAGTATCATTTAACCTTAATATAATCAATACTACCTCTTTTGAACAAACTTTTTCAAATTTATTTGATTTTATTACTTTTGTTGATAAAAATTCAATGTTATCCTTATTTCAAAACTTAAAATCAAATAATTTTAATTGGAATCCTACTTTCCATTCATTGAATGATTATAATAATTTAATAGAATTTTTATTATTATTAACTTGCTCTTTATTAAGATTATCAATGCAATCCAATTTAGATCCTCATTATTATAAATTCACTTTTACAATGGCAAATAATTTTCTAAAATTGAAAAGTTTTAAATTATCAAATATTCAAATTTTAAGATTATCAACTCTATTACAATTAGTAGCCTTTTATTCAAATTCAAATTTAGAGTTAATTTATTTTATTCAAAATTTTTTAACTAATTATTCATTAAAATGGAAACTTAACCTTGATTTGAAAAATAATACTAATCGTGCAACTTTAACTGATATCGAATATGCAAATAGATTATTTTGGTGTATTTACATATTTGATTCATTTATTTCTTCAACAACTTCAGAACAATCAATTTTTCAATTAAATAATTTTAATGTTCAAAAACCTTTGGCAATTATAAAAGATGAAGAAATTACAATCACAACTCAAATCATAGTTATTGATTTACTTAAAATTCAATCAAAAATTTTAAATCAACTTTATTCAATAAATTTTCAAACAAATTCTAATAAATTTACAACTCTTTCTCTATTAAGACAAGATGCTGATTTTTGGTATAATAATTGCAGAAATTTATTATCAAAATTTTCTGAAGAAAATAATTCGAATATAATTATTGAAAGATTACAAAATTTTGCTGCTTGGATCTCTCAAGAATATTATTATACTTTAATAATACTTTTCAAACCTTCGATATTATTCCCAAATCCTGAACTACCAAATTTTACAGTAATTTCAAATGCTACTTTCCAAAATACCCAACTTTTAAATGATCTTTTATCAAAAAATGAAACTCCTTTATCTTTACCATTTTTTGCACGATATTCAATAACTTCATTATATGCTTTAATATCGCTTTTAAAAGGTACTTTCACAATTGATGAATCATTCACTTTAATTAATAATATGTTACAAATTTGGTCAAAAGGTAAAACAGATTTCTCCAAAAATTGTCATTCTTGTCTATTAAATTTACACAAATTATCAATTTTCACAAATCCAAATTTACATTTTAATAAAACTAATGAAATTTATTTACCAGTAGAAAATTCAGCGCAGGTCGTTAAAGATTCAGTTACTTCTTTTATTGATTTGATGAATTTAAATGGAATTAATGTTGATGTAGATAAAATCTACATTAACAACTTAAACTAATTCATTCGTTCTTTTGCTACTCTATTTATTATATTCTCTCCTTTTCATATTTATATCGCGAGCTTTCCTTAAACTTTAAATTAATGCATTCTTTTTTGTAGAATCACGTGTTTATTATTCTATTCATAAAATAGATCAACTTCAAACAATACCTCTTCTAACTTCAAGACCATGTTTATCAATCCACTTAAAATAAAGCATCACATTCAATGTCATTCTCGGTTCCTAGGATTGTTACCTGCAAAATTTCAGTCTGAAGACAGCAATACATTAGCTATTGCTTATTTTTCGCTCTCATCACTTGAACTACTTAACGCATTGGACACAGTATTCGCTCACTCAGAGAAACAGTTACTCATAGATTACATTTACAAACACTTAGTTGAAACTGATAATTACGCGGGATTTCGTGGATCATTAACTTACCTCCCTCATAATGAATCATCAATTGAATTAGCTGCAACTTGTTTCGCTTTACAATCGTTAATTGTACTTAAAGATGATTTACATCGTGTACCTATAGACAAAATCATTCGTACAGTACAAGAATGTCAAACTAAAGATGGTGGATTTACAAACACATTTACATCATCACATATTTTTCCAACAAATGAATCTCTTGATTTGAGATATTGTATGATTGCAACAACAATTATGAAACTACTTTTACGAGATACAAAATTAATTGCTAAAAAAATAGACGTAAACTCACTAATTAAATTTATTTCAAATCTTCAAAGTATTGATGGTGGTTATGGAATGTGTTCAGGTGATGAATCTCATGCAGGTATGGTGTTCTGTGCAGTTGACGCACTAGCTATGATATCTGACAACAACCAACATAATAATAATAATAATAATAATAATAATAATAATAATAATAATAATGCACTTATTGACTTTCTAGTACATAGACAAATTTGGCATGATAAATACAATAGAGCTGAACTTTCTCATAATGATTACGCTGATATCGCTGATAATGGCGGTTTCAATGGTCGTTTAAATAAAGCAGGTGATACTTGTTACGTTTTTTGGACACTTGCTGCATTGAATATTTGTTCTAAAGATTCACTCATCGATAAACAAGCAGCTAAAATGTTTCTTTTAAATGGTACGCAGAATAATTTTATGGGAGGATTTAATAAAACGGCAAATAGTGATGAATTACCTGATCCACTGCATTCATTTCTTGGTCTGGCTGCTTTAAGTATACTGGGACACGAAGAGTTGGGTAAGATAAATACACAATTTGTTTTACCAGATTCAAGTTACAAGCACTGGCAAAGTTTGTCTATGCTTTCTCCATAGTCTCGGGAACCTAATGGGAATTTCTGTAAGTAACCAAGATAAAAGTTACTATAATAAAAGTTTGAACTTCCAACACCTATAGCTCTATAAATATCGGATTTTTGTAATTTCGGAAGTATCAAAAGGCCCAGAATTATTTGTACATAGTAAGTAATCTTTTCGAAAACGTGACTTCTTTTACATAAACTGGATTGCAACTACTTTCATGTGATATAATCTTTTGAGAACGTGTCGAAACAGGGGTATTTCTCATCCTATTTATTTTTTCAGACAACTAATCAATAGATATATAACTTGTTACTTTTATATTTCAATTGTCGTCAAAAACAACAAGGAGACATCGTGGTTTCCCTTTGCACAAACAGAGTGTTTGATTTTCAGCTGATTTGCAAGCAAATAGTGTGCTGTTGAATGTGAATGATAAAAGCTGTTCAATTGCAGTTGAGATATCTGAAATTGTGGGCGGCCAAGGGGAAATTAACCAGATAACAGAAACTAAGAAAACAAAAGCAACATATCTAGGTTCCTAAAGATATCACTATATTTCCGGTTTCAAGAGGTCACAAACATGATGTTATTGAGACAAGACAGTGTCCAACAAGTCTAACTGAGTTATAATTCCATTTTTCTGATAAGCCCACATAAGATCACATATTATCAAATTGTTCACCAGTTTTAATATTTTCCTTCTCGTACGAAAGTGATACTTAGTGTGATTTTGCAAGATTTTATTTCAAGAGTTCGGTTATCAATGGCATTGAAAACGGTTGGCTGTTGTATCAATCTAATTTAAAATTCTGCACCTTTAGCTGGAATATCCTTGAGATCACAAAGTCTAGGCACACCATTATCAAAATAATACGAAATGTTATAAAGACCTATTCCTGTTTTACGATCTTTCGATATGTGCTTCTGAAGATGTTATAATCCATGATGTGATGGAATCTTTCCAAATGTACTCTTTTTTTTTTAAGTCTCTCCAGGAATTTTGCAAAATTTCCAAAACTTTCTATTTCTGAAAGCAAAATTTAATAGAATTCAAATAATATTTGGCATGTTTCACTGTATTATCTTTAAGTTGACCAGCATTGAAACGTTTGAAGTAGAGTATCTTTGAATATCCTTAAAGGAACAGAATGAGTCCGCAGAGAGGAGCGTGATTGTTTTTTCCCCTCATATATTTACCAGTTTGCCTAAACAACGAACATAAGATCTTTACATTCAAGTCTGTTGGTCAAAACATAGGTTTTCAAAACCCTGAAAAATGCTTTAAGGATAACGAAATGTGAGCCATCCTTTTTACGGCCTAGTATCTCAAACTCGAGATGAAGTCAGTATGCATTTCTGAATAGCATGATTGAAAATTGTAACGGAAAGGTGAAAATTCATCAAAACCAGAAATGAAGCATAGTAATAAGATCTTTTTAACGGTGCTCAGCTGGCATTTTACAGTCAAATTAATCAGAAGCTAGCTTGAGCATCAAACAGCGATTTAGTTGCACGCAATATATTCTTAGTAGCATTCATTCTTCTTAGTAGCATTCATTCTTTTTAGTAGCATGAATGTTTTTAGTATGGCTTCCTATTGTTCTTGAAATGTATATATTTAGTTTCGCAATGCCCGCAGCTTTCTCAAAATGTTTGCTGCTCACTTTAATTTAATTCGTCTGTATCAAATTCAAAAAGAATTGGAAAAATTTACTTGGGTTAGAACAAAGCTTGCATTATAAAAGTTGAAAACTTAAGTTTTATTTTGGTGACTGAAAAAATCGCTTTGAATTAGTTTGAGTATATAAGTTCAGCTTTAGCTTTCTAGTCCAAAAATTTTACATTTTACATAAAATGAAGCTCATTGTAGCGAGGTCTGATTAGACTGGGTTTAAGGGAACTATATATAGGAGTATACTAGGGCAGGAAACTAACTATGTTATTTCCAGGACGATTGGTCGAAGTCTCCTTGAGACTTCCCTAAGGTGTACTGGTGTACTACAAACAGGTCTTGAATCCTGTTACAAATAGTGTATATATAATTTTATTTACAGATTAACTAGATCTTTACAAGCTCTTCGTAAATGCACCACGCAATAGCTGCACTACCAGCTTTCCTTACCAACCGCAATGAAAGACCATTGAAAAATTGCGTCCAGTTCTCAGCATAAAGTTTCTTTGTGGTTTCGGTAAACGTACGATAAGTTTTCGGACTTAATTGCATCCTAGTCTTGATTGTATCAAACGGTGCAGTAACAGTTGTCGAGAAAACAGCAGCGACTACTGCGCTTGTCGAATTGATAATACCAGAAGACACATGCCCTAACTCATTACCTTCAACTGATAATTGAAGTAATGATGGCAAAATCGACTTGAGCTGCTCATAACTTGAAATGTAAAGACCAGCATAGGGTGCATCACGAAGACAAGTAGCACCAAAACCCCTAAAAAAACCCTCAATACCAGAACTGTGGAAAATCTCCCCAATTGCCTCCTTCATTGATTTGTATTGATAGAGATTGGATTCAAATCTCACTTTTATAACAGTGATAGGCATTGTCAGAAACCCAACGACTGTTCGTGAGATCATTCCTACAGAAACGTTCTCGTATGCTGATAGCTTAGGCAACTTCGATGAAACATTGAAAAGAGTTTTTTCCGTCTCTTTCATTCTAGCCAAATATGATCTACCAATATGCAGTGTAGAAAGATATAATGCACTACCCACTGATGTCCTCAACGCACTGGGTAAAGTTCCACGCCAAAGCTCTTGCAGCCCTGAAATATTCTTTAAAGCGAATACTAGTGATCTATTTTCACTCTGTTGTACTCTCGTTTTCAGTAAATCAAGCGGTTGAAGGCAAACAGCAGAGGTCAATCCGCCTGAAAAACCTGCAACCAAATGTCTAGAAGTTTTTGTTCCTTTACTATTAGACATGAAATTGTTCCTTTTTTTGGTATTATAGTTTATTTGATTGCTAAAATTTCTTATGTAGTATATACTTAATAAACTTTATTAATTGACATTGTCTTATGAAATGGTAAAATCTAAGGATAGGATTTTGTGATGTCAGCTGAAATGAACTATGCATACTACAGTTAGCGGAAAAGATAGCTTTTTTTTTCAAGGCCTGTGTGCATCGATCAAATTTTTGGAATTAGACTCATGCAATATATATTATATCATTAAGCTTAACTTAACTTTAGTTTTTCTAACGTAAACTAACATCTCAGGCACATTGTAATTAACGTTTCGTATAAACCTGTATACAAATTTTATCTACGTTTCATATAATGTCAGTTTTAGCAGTTTAAAAGTCACCACCGTCAAATCCGCCACCATCATCAAATCCGCCACCATTATCATCATAGTAGTTGTTTTCCACATATGTCGAATCATTATTATCGGACAATGCGGAACCCAACATCAAACCACCAACAGCACCTAAAGCTGCACCTCCCAGCATACCACCCATACCGCTTGACCTTTGTTGTTGAGCATACACTGGTTGTTGCTGTTGTTGAGGGTATCCTCCATAAGGTTGAGGTGGATAACCATACATTGGTTGCGGTGGATAAGCACCGTAAGGTTGAGGTGGATATGGTTGGGGTGGGTACTGCTGATATGGTACACCACTTACAGGAGCAGGTGGCGTCCGTGGAACAGCTGGCTGTGATCTTTGAGGAGGATAAGGTGGTGGAGAATGAGCAGGTGGTAATATTGTACCAGTCGGGGGTTCCCACTGAGACTTTCCCGTAGATTCATTAACATAAAACCATTCTAAATTATTGTGTTAGTATTGTTAAACAATGTTATGTATAATTATTTTTGCTTTAGACATACCTTTGTATTTATCGTCCCATACAGCTATCCATCCTTTTGGAACTTGAGGTTTAGCATTTGGATCAGCCATTTATGACTAAAATTCACTGCAGAGGTAATAGTAAGAAGTGGAGGTTTAGGGAACCCTGTGATTGGCGCCTTCGTGTAGTTATACGTTAAAAAGCTTTTGGGATATTGACTAAGACCAGTCGCGCCGAAAGAAAGAATTATTATTGGGCCAAATTCAATAATTATTGAGATCAGCCAGCATTATATTGATGAAGAATAACTGCGATAATTACATGGAAAGCTTGAGTTGCAAATGAATAGAAGTTTTTTGATCAAACTACTAATTAAGTGCTGAAAAAGTAAGGTCTATAAAAACGATAGCAGTTCTATAAAAGAGAAAGTCAAAAAACTATATGAAAAAGTATGTTGAAACAAAAAACGCAAAAATTAACTTTTGATAATCAGTCTTCATAGTTGAGCCACTATTGAACTGAGGCTCAAAAGTTGGAGGTATCAAAACTGAAGAGATGGT
>JAJMSP010000009.1:0-54901 GCA_030558495.1 Pichia insulana
TATCGCTCGGTCGAAGGCTCTTAACGTTACGATCACTCGTGTCCGATCAACTAAGCTATCTTAATAGCTCAGGCACTTGAGGTTTACATCTTACACGTAATTGCGCATATCACGTGCAACGTCTGTCGACTCAACAAGCACAGCGTGACAATAAAAGTGTCATAAGAATCCTGCCTATCCAGGCCCCATCCTTTACAATTTCATTGGTTGGGGCTATGGCTCAATGGTAGAGCTTTCGACTCCAGATCGAAGGGTTGCAGGTTCGATTCCTGTTGGCCTCAAACCTATAATTTTTTTTTCCCTTCCCCATAAGAAAAGAATTATTAATTGTAAAGATTGTACGGTATATAAGATTATCATCACGTCTAAGTTTGTGTTATATTTCAAAATATTGTTGAACCGTCGAACTATAGATGATAATTTGTAACTCTAGTTGGGTTTTCGTATTGCTCTGGCTACGATATCTACTATTAATTTTCCTATTAATGTTCCTCAATTTCTCGAAACAGATTAAGTTTTCAAAAATTGAAATATTTTGAAATTTTACATGTTTTTCGCGTAATTTTCCCGAACTTATGCGAAACACAAATTTTAGTCTGTCGACAATTTACACTACATGATTTAGGGCAAAAACAAAAAGTCCTCGGTTTTATTTGAAACGGTTAATGGACAATCGCTTCAATCAGAAAAATCTTCCACTAAAACAAACACTTTTACCTCACGTATCTAAAGATGTGACTAAATGGTTAATCTGAGGTATATTCTGCTAGATAATCAAGCCAGATCTAGCAACATCTAGTTGAATCAATCAAATTTTGAAAACCTACACAAATGAACTAAAACTTTATGATCGATCAACGATGAAATTTTAACGTAATCAATCACATCAATTATGTCAACCCAAAATATCTAGATGTACTTCTGTTTCAAACAAGTATATTTGCTGGGTGATTTGGGGTATTGGGGTACCAAAAATTTAGAGGAGGGTTTTACAATATGTATTCCATATTATCTTCTACATCACTATTCATTATAAGTAACGCTGATATGCATTTTCTAATATATTCATTATCATTAAAATGAAAATAACATTTCAAGCTAATTGCAATAATCATAGTAAATGCGAAAACCGAAAGTTCTACTCTGTCTAATAAAGATCAATTGCAAATATAAATAACGAAAATATTGAACAAATTAAATCAAACCAATTTGTAATGAAGTAGACATTTCGGTGGTAACTGCAAATAAATTGTGGACTAACAAAGATAAAACATGAGACTTTCAAAGAATTGGGAAAAGAAGTGAAATGAAGTTGGTATCATTCTGAAAAAGATGTTTCATGCTGAAAAATTTGGACCAAGAAGCTGTAGGAGCTTGATCCAGATGATGACTAACTCTAGCTTCTAAGCCATGGCACACATTACCACCAAAATCCATCAGATATTCAATGTTGTTGAATTATCACATGTAATTATATGTGGTGCATGTTCAAATTTAGCATGAAGAAATCGGAGATGGTGTATGTGAATTGTGCTACAGCTGTTATCGAACATGTAAGAAAAGTAGAAGTGATTGTGAACCACATTAATGGCAAATCCAATCCCGCAGATATGCCTACAAAGACTCTATCTACCATTGACTACTTTACATTCTCAGTTAACAGGTGAATATTTAAATCTAGCATTTCAGTACTCATCCAAACTAATTAAAAAAAAACAAAAGTGAGAAAGAAAGGTAAATTAACTGTTTGCAACGCTCACAATGACAAAATACTGTGTCATAACTGCCCGTTGGCCAAACACTCTCCAAGTTTCTTTGAACCATAAGCAATAACACCACAAAATTTTCCATTTGGATCTAGTTGTTCTAAAGTGTAACCTAATGCATTGCCACAAGCATCAGTATGCAAAACAAATTTAAATTCAACTTTCCAAATTGGATGTACTAGAGTATGTGCATCAATAAGTGCTTGCTTTAATTGTTTAAAAGCTTCATCTTGTTCTTTAGACCATGCACATTTCTTATTCATAAAATCATGAATTGGTTTAGCTATCCACGAATGATCTTTAATGAATTTTCTGTAATAAGAAGTTAGACCAAGAAATTTCATACCATCTTTTGGCGTTTTAGGTGTAGGCCAATCACGAACCTTATCAACTTTCTCTGGATTTGTTTGAATACCTTCTGGAGTGATAACATGACCAAGAAATCTTAAATTTTGATAAAAGAATGCACATTTCTTCAATTTTGCGACGAGTTTATTTTCTTTAAGTGTTTTTAAAACTTTTGCAATATGATCATAATGTTGTTCATAATCATTGGAATAAATAAAGATATCATCGAGATAAACTTGAACAAATTTGGTTAAAAATGGTTGCAAAACTGTATTCATCATTCGTTGAAATGTTGCAGGAGCATTGGTCAAACCAAATGGCATAACGACCCATTCATAGTGACCAGTATCAGTTGAAAACGCAGTCTTTTCAATATCTTCGTCTTGAATTCGAACTTGGTAATAACCTGACATTAAATCTAATTTGGAATAAACTTTTGCAGTACCAAAACGTGAAATCAATTGATCAATATGTGGAATTGGAAATTTATCTTTAATTGTATTATTATTTAACAATCTGAAATCAATGCACATACGGAGAGTATTGTCTTTCTTTCTAACGAATAAAACAGGACTGTTAAATGGACTTGTACTTGATCTAAAACCTTGAGCAATTAATTGATCGACCTGCTTGGTTAATTCCTGTTTTTCTGCGTAACTCAAAGGATATTGAGTTCGTGCGGTAACATGTCTTGGTTCTTTCAACACGATTTGATGTACATGTTTTCGATAAGGAGGTAATTCAGAAGGTGGATCATTAGTAACAACGATCAGTTGACACTGAGAGATTCACTACTTCAAGCGAATCCCCAGCTCAAGATATAATCTATGGTTTAGTCGAATCTATTGGCTTGATTAAAACAATAAAAGAATTAAGTTTATTTGAACTGAAATTTAGTATTGATATCAGAAACAATATGGAAGCTAATCTAAAGAAATCAGATAGAATTTTGAAACGTAATTTGTTTGCTAAGGGAGTGATAATTTCAACATCAATAGTTTTGTTTTGTTCTGTGTCAACATCATTAAGAGTATATATTTCTGCCAAATAAACAGAGTTATCCTTATTTTTTAGTAAGGTATCAACATAATTATCATCAAAGTCAAAAGTTGAAATTTTTATAGTATCGGCTGAAAGTGATTATAGCGGTTGAATATCTGCTGAAACTAAATCTCGTAATGAAATAATATCTGTATATTTATGAATAAATGGTAATCCCGAGAAAAATAACGACTTTTAAATTCTTTATCTTTAAACGAATAATTAGTATCATTAAAAGTAGACTTTACTTTATTTACTCTAGCAACCTTTAATATATTTGATATAGCTGATATTGCTTCATCTTCTGCCATCCCACCTGAAATTTGTCCTTGTTTGAGCTTCAAAGTTATATGTTCAACATTTCTGAATTGTCGCCACACCTCTGCCATCTTTAATCTGGTCCAACCTTGCAAGGTGACCGCCAACCGGTGTGCTTGTTTGACCCAATCTAACTACCTGAACTAAGAAAAGTTATTGATTTGTTTTTCCAACAGTATTCACAAAGATAATATAGATGACAACACAAACATCACTGACAACACTTCATTGACAGTAACAGGTGTGCTCGATCCTATCCACACGTACAACAACAATTCTACCAGATCATTTTTAGGTGAACGATTTGTTTCCAAGTGAACTAAATCATTGAATTCACTAAAAATAAGAGAAGCGTTGGTGTTTTATTTTTGAATATAATTGACACCTGAGCTTTATAGCCCAGATCTTATGTCGACACTACGGATATTTTGCTAAAAAATGGCTATTCATTTTGCAATTTGTAACATTATTAAGTACCTATTTGTAGTAGACATTCACCAGACGGTTATAAAATATACTCTTATATGATTCTTATAAATCCAATCAGACCTTGTTGCATATATTATTTGTAAAAATTAGGAGAAAAGTGATAGAATGATTTCAAAAAAAAATAACAGGGGTCAACTGGGAATTGAACCCAGGGCCTCTCGCACCCAAAGCGAGAATCATACCACTAGACCATTAACCCTTGTAAAAGCGACCAGAGTGAGGATTGAACTCACGATCTTGCGATTAACAGTCGCACGCCTTAACCAGCTTGGCCATCCAGTCGTTCTATAGTTTAAACAAGTGTTAGAGTTTTGTATGTTGAGTGATTTTTAAAATTTTTTTAAATTTGTAAAAAAAAAGATTTTTATTTTTATTTAAAAAATTCAATTTGAAGCTTTGAAATTGTTTTTCTCAAGACAATTTTTGAAGTTTACACCAGAGTCAGTTTGAATTAGTATAAACTACAAATTTTGAATTCAACAAAAGCGCAAGTGGTTTAGTGGTAAAATTCAACGTTGCCATCGTTGAGCCCCTGGTTCGATTCCGGGCTTGCGCAGTTGTATCCGAGATAGTTTAGTGGCTAGAATTTCCGCTTGTCACGCGGGAGACCGGGGTTCAATTCCCCGTCTCGGAGTTTACAATTTTTTTTGTTAGTAATTGATTGATTGTCTATTCTAATGGATGAATTATCTACCAATGATATTTTTTGTCTATACATATATATATATAACATTACTTATACTTGTTGAAAGTCCTTTCATGCTAAGGTAAGTTTTCTTCTCTTTCTTCTTGGAGTAATAGAAGATTCCAATTTACTCCAAAGTTCTTCATCATCACTTTCTTCTTCTTCTTCTTGTTCTTGTAATTTCTTTTCTTCCCATGCTTCCTTCCTCTTGATTGCTTCAAGAGCAGTATCACCAATAATATTAGCCTTATGACGTTTCAATGATTCATTATCTTCAATGATTGCAAGTGCATTTGATTGTGTTCCAATGAAAACTTTCACAATACAATCTCTAGTTTCATTATTATATGCACGAACATAACGATCAGATCCTGATGTACCTAAAATAGTATCATTGAAATTATAAAGTGCTTGAGTTGATCCGATTTGTCCTTTAAATTGACAGATTTGTGATCCAGTTGATGGTTCAACCTTTACTACTATTCCTCTATTATCACATACAACAAGATTATTACCAAGCCATATAGCTTTAGTTATTGGTGCCTTCTTAGGTAGTATAAGCACAGATGATCTTGGTTTCCTACCAGCTGATGAATCGTAATATCTCATATCACCTACACCTGTAAATGTGTATAGTTTGAAAGCATTTATAGAACTATCTTTTGCAAATAGAATATTCTTGATGTGAATTGGAACACGTAATTCAAGCCTTGTATTAGACATATTTTTAGCTTTGAAAACAACTTCACCTTCTTCCCCTTTCTTTTTCAAAGATGGTAATTTGACAATACGGAGATCTGTTTCTTTTCCACCATACGCAACATAATCAATGTTTTCAGCACCATGATGAACTTGAAATGCTTCAATGATTTCATCTTTGGCTAGTGGAACTTTACAAAGATGTGGTTCATGTGAAATTTTTTCCTCTGAAGTCCATATGAAAACATTACCTTTGCTTGTAGGTATCAAAACACGTCCAATATCATCAACAATCAAATCCACAAAAGTCTCAGAATTGGAAGATGTTGGAGGTTCAATAAGTTGTTTGTATTGGTAAAGTAGAGGTAATAAATCCTCTATTTCTTCTCCATCATTATTATCACTACTTTTCTGATCTTTACTTAAAACTTTGGAAGTATCATAAACTTCAATAGATCCATTTAATCTAGTCACTATAATGTTTTTAGTGATCTGTGATTGGATTAGATGTAAAATTCTAGTCTTTCTGTTATTGTCTGTTTCTGCGTGTGTAGAAATCTTGACTGGTGCCAAAGGATTGGAATCATCTACTGGTTTCGAAGTATCAGTCCCATGTTGTGCACAAATCACTTTTAAAGCACCTGTATCTTCACAAGCTGCCACTATCTTCATCAGTTACACGTTAAACACTTTATTCATCAAAAATACAAGTTAGGAAAATTATTTATAAAAAAATTTCTGAAATTTGTTGATTGTTGCAGTTCAAAATTTTGAGCCGCCTCGATAATTCATGTTGATATACCAATCCGACAGTTTATAAACAGTAGTTTCAATATATTATTGATATTAATTTAACATGACAGAAATAGAGAAACCTATAAGATTTGAAGCTTTTCATTCTGCCCTATCTTATGCCTTACAGAAAACATTATCAAAACTTACACTAAAATCATTTGTTTCATGTTTTCCAACTACTGATCATGCATCTCTTGACTATGTTCGGAAAGAAATAATAAAGCTTTGGCAATCGAAGGCAGAGTCAGAATTTCAGAAAATTTTTAAGGAAAGAAATTTAAAGCAAAAACTTGATGAACTAGACATGATTGTAAATAAAGCAGAACATAGGAAACGTGATCCTAATAGTGAAGCTATCAACGTTACTACTTTATCTCCACATGAATTAGTAGCCGCAAGATCAATGATAGAAAGGAAATCACTTTTGCAACAACTACAAGCTCAACTTGATACCTTAAAAAATGCAAACGATAAAATACAAAAGGAAGTAGATTTAAGTAAACAAAGTTTGTTGAATGATTTGAAGAATTGTCAGGTATTCATCGACAATCTCAATATCACCGATGAAATAGATGAAGTGGAGGAAGAGAAAAAACAGATTGAAGCTGTTGAATGTGCAGTGCAAGAACTAATTCACACAAAGTAAAATCATTGTTTTTAAATATAAAAGTTACCTTAGGTACATATTCCTGTTATAGGAGCAGACATCAAAATTACAATGTTGAAGATGTTACAAAGCTCAAAATGAATGGAATAGAGAAACTTGGTTGATCGAAAACGATTTCATCCCACGAAACGCTATTAACAGCATCTTTAACCACAGATTTTGTGTTAACAAGAACGATTCCTTGCTTACGGAGGTAAACATTGATTGTGTATGAAATGATGGCAAGGACAAAAATAACGGTACTCAATCTGGATAATGCATAACCAAGAATCAAACCTGCCATTGAACCCATAGCAACATGACGATAATTCAGTTTACCATTGAATGCACCATCATATGTTGGAGAATTTGGATCATAATATGCATTAGGAGAATTCTTTCTTTCAATTGCAATTGGAGGATTTGCGAATCCAGCATCGTTTAAAATAGGTTTATGTGCCACTAAGTATAATGAGGAAACACCTAGAATACCTAAGAATGTGAATGCCATACTAGGCTTTTGTTTTGCAGATGCAGATGTATACGAAGTGGATGATTGATACTTATGGAAACTATTCTTGATTGATCTGGAAGAAAACATTCTGTAATTGATTTGGGACTGGACTGAAGTCCGAATGGAACGTAAAGCATTGAACTTTGTGGCAAAGTTACCTGTAAAACCCAATCTAAGCATTTTTGTAATAGAATAAAGAATTGATCAAGAAGTAGTAATGACTAAACAAAGGAAGAAAGAAAACAGAACAACTAGAACAGAGAAAGAAGGTACTACCTACAACTAAATCTTAAGATTCGGAGACTGCAATTCCATAAAAATCCCAGTAAATTTGCACAGCCCCACCGAATTTGGAAATACCAGCCTATTCTTTTGGGAAACACGCTAAATCCAGCAATGTAAGATGCCAAGAGGATACTTCCATAGCCAAATTCAATATTGAATATTGTCTTACAGACACAGTAACTATTCGAATACATCCTTTAGCGGTAAGCAAAGACATACTTCAATATACATATTGGTCATATCCAACATCTCGCGTTTCCAATTAAATGTGGAATCGATTAACAAGAGTTTGATCTTTTTTTACTGTGAAAATAACAATAAACATAGCAACTGTTTGTACAGTCTGAGGTTATCTATGAATTCAGTGAAACCGTTCCCAACTACTCATCAGGATCTTATTCTTGATGTTGCATATGATTTTTATGGGCGTCAACTGGCAACGTGCAGTGCAGACCAACACATAAAGGTGTTTGATTTGGATCTTTCAACTTCATCTTGGGAACCAAATGACTCTTGGAGAGCACATGATAGCTCTGTTGTGAAAGTTTGTTTTGCAAATCCCGAATTCGGACACTTACTTTTGTCTGCATCTTATGATCGAACCATAAAAGTATGGGAGGAACAATTTGAAGAACCATTGAATTCAGGTAGACGATGGGCTAAAATGACAACACTTTCATACTCTCATGGGCCTCTATACGATGCCTGTTTCTTACCACCACATTTAGGATTAAGAATTGCTAGCATAGGAAGTGATGGGAAGTTGAGAATCTATGAATCCACAGATCCTGGTGATCTTTCTCAATGGATTATAATTAATGAAATATCGGTATTGAAAAATGCAGTTGCCAATCATTTACAAAGTGATTTTAGTATATCATGGTGTCCATCTAAGTTTAGCTCTGAAAAATTCGTTGTAAGTGCTTTGGATCAAGCCTTTATATATTATAAAAATGAAACTACAAATGAATTTGTTCAAGGACTTATTTTACCAGAACATAAAGGTTTAATTAGATGTGTTGCATGGGCACCAACTATGGGCAGAAGCTATCATTTGATTGCTACAGCTTGTAAAGATGGATATGTTAGAATTTTTAAACTTGAAGAACACAAAGATAGTTCTGGAGAGTTAAAGCTCAACGTGACGCTACTCAATTCTTTCAATGAACATATTGGTGAAGTCTGGAAAGTAAGCTGGAATATGACAGGTACAATCTTGAGTAGTTGTGGTGATGATGGGCTGATTAGATTGTACAAGGCAAATTATGCAAACAAGTTTCAGTGTATGAGCGTTATCAGCGCAGATGGTAATAATAAAAAGTAGTTTGTAATTATTTAAGTTGTTTGAATTCAGAGAAAAGAAAAGAATCTCATTTTTATACAAAACTAGTTGATTATTTCAAATCTTAAAGAAAAAAGGAAATCCACATTTCTATTTCTTTAAGATGGTGATGACATCTTCATCAGCTAATTTATGTGATAAACCAACGTATTGATTTTGATGTTTAACGCTCGTACCGAAAACCAAAGCAGATTTGAAATCATCAACTAAGGACTTATGGATTTTCATACAAAAATCTTCAACAGTACATTTATCACCTTTTAAAACCACAGGATCTGAAAAGTCCGGTAAACGTCCCTTCGGTTTGGTATACACACGAACAAGATTTAGTCTGTCCCACATGACTTCCAAAAGTTCATCTAAATTCCATTCATTACCAGAAGAGATTGGAACGGCATTAGGAATACGGTATAAAAGTTCCAACTCTTCAATAGAGAAAGAATCAATCTTGTTCAAAACGTAAATTGCAGGAATGTATTTTCTATTATGTGCTTCAAGAACATCAATCAAATCATCAACAGTAGAATCTTCACGGAAGGAAACTTCACAAGAATTTATTCTATACTCATTTAAAACTGCTCTAACTTCATCTTCATCAATTTTCGTTAGCGCCACAGTTGATGTTATACTAATACCACCTTTTTCTTTCTTCTTAATGATAATATCTGGTGGTGTTTTGTTGAGTCTAATACCGAAACCTTCAAGTTCATGCTCAATAATTTGTTTATGACGAAGTGGTTTATTAACATCCAAGACAATAAAAATTAAATCACAAGATCTTGCAACTGCAATAACTTGTCTACCTCTACCTCTACCATCTTTAGCACCTTCAATGATACCTGGTAAATCTAACATTTGAATCTTTGCACCTCTATATCTAATGACACCAGGAACAGTAGTTAATGTTGTAAATTCATAAGCTGCAACTTCTGAAGTAGTACCAGTTAATTTCGTTAAAAGTGTAGATTTACCAACTGATGGAAATCCAACAAACCCAATAGATGCTGCACCACTTTTCTTAACATCAAATCCCATTCCTCCTCCACCACCAGTACCTGCAGCAGCATCTTTAAGCAAATCTGCTCTGAGTTTAGCTAATTTCGCCTTAAGCATACCAAGATGTTTCTCAGTAGCTTTGTTCTTTTGTGTTCTAGCCATTTCATCTTCAATGGCTTTGATCTTTTCAACAGTAGTCATGTTGTGATGTTAGCAGTTGTTTTGTTAATGTTGGAAAGATGAAAAAGTATTGAAAAATTTGTTTCCCAAACTTTCGAACTGAATTAATTTAATCATTGCTGAAATTCTCGAATAAATTTACATCGTCAAAAAATTCAGATCGACAAAATCGAAGTACGTTGCGAATAACGTGAAGAATGGAATCATGTTCCAAATCAGCTTTTGTTTCTGACAGGATATACTGGCAAGTGGCTTTAATTCCACTCTTCAATATTGAATAAACAGTATAACAGTTATATAATAATGCCATTGGAACGTCGTGGTAGTATGGTGCTGGACACAAAGTCACAACTTCAAATGATCCATGACCAAGTAGGTGAATTGGAATCTTCACTACTAAAGGCAACAGATATTGGACAATTGACAGACTTAGTGGCTAAAATCGATGATATAGAGATAGAATTAGATGATACTGCTCAAAGGTTTGTTTCGAAAAGTACTCTTGCTCATCAATCAACGATACGATCTCTTGAAATATCACGCGTTGAGTTGTCATCAGCCTTAAACCATTCTAGAGACTTGAAAAAAATAATGGAATCTGCCAATGAGTTAAGCTATAGCATAACTGAAAAGGTTAGAATTTTGGACAGTGAAAAATCATTGATAAAGAGCGTCAAAGACTATGTTGATAACGTGAAAACATTGAAATCTGAAATAGCTAGAGCGTATGATGCAATTGAAAGGGAAGATTGGTTGATTGCTTCCAAGTCTATCTCAATCATAAGGAATCTTCCAGAAGGTCTCATAAATGATCCATATACTGAATATAAAGTCCCATCTTCAACACTTTCTGATTTTCCTCAGGAGCTTCTAACAAAATGGATAGACAAATTGGAGATAATTTTCACTGACGCATTCAATGAAGCTGCTAAAAACAGAAATGTAGAAAAGTTGACATACTACTTTCAGCTATTTCCGTTAATCGGAAAGTCAGAATTGGGTCTCAAATGTTATTCTAATTTTGTTTGTGGAATCATAAGTGAACAGTCGAAATCAATAATCCAAAATGCTCATAACAGAGTATCAAAACCTGAGTTTTTTGCCCAATTATTATTCAGGCTTTACCAAACAATATCTGCTATTGTAAATCAACATTCGAAAATAATCAAATCTTATTATGGAAGTGAAGCCGTTAGTGTAGTTTTAAAAGTCATACAAATGGAATGTGATCTTCAAAGTAATTTGATATATGAAACATATATTGAGTCAAAACAAATTGATGAAATTTTGAGAGAAATACGACAATATAGTTATCCTGTCCTCATAAATGAACTCTATAAAAGTGCAGATAAAGATGAAAGTGGGACTGAAGAAGAGTTAGAAGAGACTTCTGTGGATTTGATTGAAGTTTCACAAATCACTGATGAGCTCTCAGCCATGATGAATCATTGGTCTATGTATTGCAGGTTTTTTGTTGTAATGTGGAATGAATATTCAAGTTCAAACAATAAAGAGAATCAACTCATTTTCCCACCTCCACTAATTTTATCATCTTTTGGTATTAAAATACAGGATAAAGTTATTAGTCAATTTGATTCGGCGTGTACTTTTATTATCAGAAGATCATTAGAAAAAGCGTGTACAATTGAATCCCTCACTAGTTTGACACCCTTTTTAGCCGATTCTTTGAAATTTTTATCTATGGTATTTCGAAAACCAGAAACTTCAACTTCAAGTTTGCTATATAATTTGAAACCAGAAGAACCACCTGTTTCTTCATTGGCAGATGACATAATTGTAGTGTTGAATACAATCATAATGGAATTATTAGCTACAGGTGAACTTGCTATCATCAAGAACATGGTTTCAAATATTAAGCGTATATTAATGAATGACTTTATGAACATAATCAAACAACGCATAAAGACAACTGTGCTCAATTCTAGATCTAGTTTTTTCACAAAAGAGTCAATTGAAAAAATTCATCAATCATTAAATCCACCAGTAGATAAATATACAGAATCTAATGCTGCATCGAGGAGCTCTACACCTGTTGGTTTGAACGTATCTGCATCTGATATAGCGACTACAGGTGCCATGTTTATGAGAAGTATTAATGCAGCTATTAATTATACAATGGCCGGTGACGGAAGTGGTGACTCAAGTTTCTATCTAATTGGCGATGATTCAGGGATTAAGCAGCATGTGCTTTATCTGAACACTCTATGCATGATGTCTACTTATTTGACTAAAATGGCAGAATCATGTTTGAGATCATTCAAGAATAATTCATTAATGTTGATTGATGATCAAGAACTATCAACTTGCAGGAAATCAGCAAATGAGTATAAAACAGAACCTGAAATCATTGTACCAACAGATGATTCAATGAGATCCAAGGTGAAACGTCTCATCTTTAGCATTTCTGAAGGCTTTAAAGAGAGTTCGTCATTGTTGATTGACGAAAATGTTGAAATACTTTTTTCAACCGTTTTGAAAAGTCGAATTTTATCTTTAATTCAAAATGCATTAAGAGACAGTTATTCTATGATCGTTGAAGAGGGAGAATTTTTTTTGGTGGAAACAGATAAGACGACCAACAGTAATACTACAAGTTTAGTAGATAGTAGCAAGATCGTATCGTTTATTCAAAATTGGAACTCCTTGATAATTCCCTATGTCACTACTGTTGAAGAATCTATATTTCAAAGAGTTCTCTTGTCAATTAACACTTTTGCTGCCTCAATAATTGAAGATAAGTTATGGAAACTAGAGAATAAAGTATCACCTTCCGGAGTTACAAAATTAGAGCAAGATATGAACACTATTATTACTGAATTCACCAAATTCGACTATTCACTCCGTCAAAATTACACTAGATGCAGTCAAATAGTAATGATAGCTGAACTTGAGGAGGACGAAGAGATTGCTGCATTGGAAGACCCTGAAAGTGGGATTGAGTGGAAACTATCCTCAAATGAACGTGCCAGGGCAAGAAAGCTACGAACCCTTGATTAGAGTCATCTTTAATTCGGTGTTTATGTTACAGTGTAAGTTTAAGTGTATTATTTTATGTTTAATTTAAAAGTTTGTGCATTATTCAATGAAGGCTCAGTTCCTTAAATTGTAAAATATTTATTAAAGTTGTACAGTTATAACTTCTTTTGAACTATTTATCTACACAGAGATGCAGAAAAACCTTTCAGATAGAATAAAAGAGCTGAAAGCGCTCAGAAACAAAGCAGTTTTGGAGAATCGTCGTGAAGTCTATAATGAGGTTAGTGAAAGAAAGGAAAAAATAGTGAAAGAAAATAACAATGATGATGTTATAGATACGGACACCGAACCAGCAAAAACTGATACTGAGTTCTTATCAAAAGAAGCGTCGAGTAAAAATATCAAAGATTTAGAGTACACTGCAGAAGAAACGGAAGAATGGGTCAAATCTCAAGGGGGAGATCAAAGTACCAATGATAGTAACACACAATCACATAATTTCAAAATTTTAGCTGCAAAGACTTACAATAAAAATTTGAAGGAACTGAAGAAAAGTGGATTAAAACCCAACGAAGAATATATAAAAGAAAAGAATGCCTATTTGCAATTGAAATCTCAAGGCTTATCGGAAGCAGAAATACGAAGTAAACTGACATCGACGGAAAATTTAGACAAGTTTGTCAAAAAATTAGAAAAGTGGGAAAGGAAAGTATATCAAAAACGAGGTAAAGTTGAGAAGGAGGGTATTGATTCTGCAATACATGAAAAGAATAGACAGTTTAATCAAAAACTTAAAAGGCATTTGAGTAATATTGAAAAATAATCTAATCTAGTTTACAAATAATGGTTTACAAATAATGTACATAGATGGCAGTGTCTGTTAAATTTTCTGTGATTCGTTTCAGGACTTGATCTTGTTTAAATTCATCAGCAATAATATCATAATCATCCAAATTCATCTTATAAATGCATACGACAGAAATTTGATCCCAGATTCGATTGCAAGTTAACCTTCAACGTGCAATGGAATGCGCCAAAATTGTCATTTCAATTGCTTGTTTGACATATAAACAAAATCTTTGTCAAAGAGGAAGAGATTTATTAAAATAACTTTCCCAAAATAACATCTTTTAAAAGTAAAACTCAGAGTTGCCATCACATTGCAAATGACTGCTTTATCCCAAAATTTCAACTATATAACGAGAATTAGATCTTGCTATTCTAATAAACGAAAGAAATGGTAGTAATGGGTTCAAAAATTCAACAAAACCGTGTTAGACTAGCTTTCATTGAAGCCCGAAGGAAAGCTATTGGCAAATTATTTAACGCTCAAATTATCGGCTGAAACAGCAGGAAATGTATGGTATGGTGATAATTGAGATTTTGTCTATTAAAATGAAACTCGGTTAGCTTTTGTCACGATATTACTAAGTGAATGAACGTATAATCTTCCTCCTACTAGGTTTCTGTCAAATCTTCTGTATCATCGGCTTGTTGATTCTCTGATAAAGACGTGATTTCTTTGAGTTTTTCGTTCAAACGAGAATCTTGCTTTTCGTGCCAAGCCAAATGCCTGTCTAAATCATAGGATTTCCTAAAGAGTCTTTTACAATGAACATATGGACATTTCAATCTATTATCCACATTATCTATTATCAAATCCAAAACATCAGGAGAGGACGAGATCCGATGATCTTCATGTGTTTTAAACTTCTTCAAAGTTGGTTTAGATACGATAAATCCATATTCAGAGACTACACTTGTATCTGAATCTAACAGATTTTCAGTACTGTCTGTTGTACGTTTAGACTGTCGTACATCATTAATGTCATCCATAGTGATTGATATTTGTAAGGGATATGTACTATCAACAGCGGAATCTTGCAATTCCGTCATCATTCGTTTCTTCTTCCTTGCTTCTTCTTTTTTATTCATATAATACAATATTTCTTCTTCGGATTGTTTAGTCTTTTCCTTAATTTTGTATCTTTCATTAGTTTCATATTTGAGTTCATCTGGAAGTTCCACTCTAGGATGCTTTTCAGCGTAATGTTTCACCGCATCTTCCTTTTTATGAAATCTTTCATCACAAAACTGACATTTCCAATGCTTGATAACTGTTTCCTCATTATGAATCAGCATATGATTGGTCAAACCACTTTGACCAACACATTTTTTCCCACACACTTCACACTCAAGTTTTGGATGGCACGATTTAACGTGAAGTTGCAATGCCGACCAAACTCGGAAAGTTTTATAACAATCAGGGAAATCACAAATCAATTTTGGAGAATCTGAATGATATTTTACCATATGATCTTGTAATCTACCAGGTCTATTGAATTCTTTGGAACAAATATCACATATGTGTTTATTATATTCTGCTTCATGGACATTACGTATATGCATCTTTAATGTTTGATGTTTGTGGAATGATTCATCACAACCGTCATAAGTACATTTGAAAGATTTAAAATGTGTTTTTTCATGTCGCCTTAAATGCTGTGACGAATTGACTCCTTTTCCACATATTGAACAATGGAAAGGTTTATCCTTTTCCTCTGTATGTTTTAGCATATGTCTAGTTAAGTGTCCCTTCTTTGTAAAAGTTTGTCCACAGTTTTCTACTGTACATTTGAATGGACGATAACCATAATGTGTTCTCATATGTTCCTCTAAAAGTGAAGGTCTTGAATATGCCTTTTCACAATCTCCAAAATCACATAAATATCGTTTTGGTCTAGGGGATGATGCTCTTGAGCTGGATACAGATCTAGAAATAGAAACATCATTACTGTTGTTCAAATTCCGACCTCTCTCTCCATCATTGTCATTTGAATCGTGACGGTTATGAGATATTTCACCAGCATCAAAATTTGCAGTATGTTTCTGGTCAACCGAGTTTTGCAAAGAATTCATTTCCCAGCAAGGCAAAAATCAAAAACTTGTCTTGCAATAGTTCGTTTCTTTGAATGATTAATATATCAACCTTGCTATACCCCAAACGATGTCAAAGTAGAATTCATTATAGTATTCTACAACAAGTTCAAGTGTTGATGTATGTATCTAATATACATTGTCTAGGGCACAGCCTTGAGACCTGAAAATTTTTCGTGATGAAGCGATTTCTTCATGAATTACAGTTTGTATATGCAAATCAACTATCGACAGGTATTGTTCGTCTTTCTTTGTACAGGCAAGGGGATATAATGGCAGACTACGGAGAGGATTACCCAGAAGAGTTTGACGAGCGTTTTTCTGATGATGAACGTTTCCAAAATGATGACGAACCTCTCACCGACGCAAATGGTAATCAAGTCGATGCAAATGGTAGACTCATCATTGCCTCTGGACCTGGAGTTGAAAGCAACGATGGTGTGTTACAGGTTGGTAGAAGAGCTAAACCAAGAGCTATTCCAAAAGAACAGAGAATTACAACTCCTTTTATGACCAAATATGAAAGAGCACGTATTTTAGGTACAAGAGCTCTTCAAATATCTATGAATGCTCCAGTTCTTGTGGATATTGAAGGTGAAACAGATCCACTTCAAATTGCAATGAAGGAACTCTCTGCAAAGAAAATCCCTTTAGTTATCAGAAGATATTTACCTGATGGTTCTTATGAAGATTGGAGTGTTGATGAATTGATCATTGACTAAGTCTGTTTTGAAACGACATTTCTTGGATCATTTATTTAATTATCCTTTATTTCAAGATCCCTTGAACTTTGTACATTACTTGGTCAATTACGACCTCAAATAGACATCTATTTAAATTATATGAGCACTAATTTCGTAGTTTAATACAGAATCGTTAGCAAGAGTTATATCACTATTTAATAGCATATGAAGAATATAACTTTGTTTCTATTCTTTTCATCGGAAACCTATTGTCATTCATTTGTATGAGTGTCCCAGTTAAACCTCTTTGATGATCACCAGTCGTCAATTCCGCTGCGAATGATTTTAACTCCATTACTATATTACACATATGTCTTACTCTTTATACTAGGGCATCAATTCTTAGGTATTGTCTTTGATGATCATTTGATTTTTTCGATAAATTCATCCGCCATGAATTTGGATACACCTGTCACCTTGTTTTCCTTTGTAAACTCTTCGATAACCTCTGATAACGCTTCTTTCTCGTCTTTATCATTAATTGTGTTAGATAGACAATCTCGAAGCGTCTTACTATTTATGGATTCATTTTCTACAAATGTAGCAAATGCATCTCTAAGTTCTGATTCTTCACTAAATCCTTTAAACTTCGAAGTTAAGAGAGTAACAAATTGATTAAAATCAAGATTCTCTGATCCATTCAACATACCCTCTTTTATCTCTGAATCTTCAATTTCAAAATTGAGATCTTTAAAGGTGGATTTGATATCATCCAAACTGATTTTGTCGTCAGAGTCTTTATCAATCATGGAAAATAACATTCTATATGTCTCAACTTGTGCCTTACTTAATTCACGAGACTCCTTCATCCTGATCCACGTTTGTTGTCTTTAATTTTCCAAAGACAGAAAGCAATATGATCTGTTATTGTTATGAAATCAACATGAATTACTCCTAATTTGGTTATTGCCAGACTCGCGGTTTCGAACTCTGACAGTGAAACTGACTGGTCTTTAGATGCAACAATTGACGTTAATTCATCATTCTTTTTGTTCCCCTTTCCACTAAAGCTGTAGATCATGTCTGGAAAGGATCAGTCTGCAACGAAACAGTTACAAAAGCTTTTGAAGAAAGCGAGAAATGATTTGAAAAATGAAGATTATGATGAATGTATCAAAACTGCCAAATCTGTTTTAAAACTTGATAAAAACAACTTTTACGCCTTTTTGTTTCTTGGTAAGGCATTTGAAGCAACAGGAAAGAAAGATGAAGCATTAAAGGCATTTGTTAAAGCTACAGAATGTAATCCTGAACATGAATTTGGATGGAAAGGTCAGTTAGCCTTGAGATTAGAAAACACTGAGTTTGTACCATTCTTTGAGACAGTTTTGTCGTACGCCAAAATAGTTTCACAAAAGAAAGAACCTTTAACAGACGTCATTGAGTATGTTAAAGATTACTTGAAACAACATCAATTTAACACAATTGAATTCAAGGTGTATTATTTGAAGCAGATAATTCCTGGCTTATCTGAATTGGGTGATATAATTGGGTATCAAATGAATGATCCTACTGTTTCATTGAAGCAATTGATAAAGATCTTTGAAGATGAAGAAACCAAAAAGATCAAAAGAGAGGATGAGAAAACAAAAATGACTTTCCCCGTGAACATCACAGAAAAGGCTAAATTAGATAAATTAAATGAAAAACGATGGAATATCATTAGTCATTCCGAGATACCACAACTTTACGAAATTTTAATTGACATAGAACAGAATGATGATAATAGATATAAAGAACAGGATGCCTATTTGAAATACAAATTTTACATGCTACAAACTGCACCTCCTCAGTCTAAAACCTCATTAAAAGAAGACATAAAAGACATTATCGATGGTATGGTCTTAATCAAGTGTCCTTCAAGATTTGCTTGGAATCTATACTTTGAATGGTATGACCCACATCACTTAGGGGAGGTGCCACTTGAACAAATCTGTCAATATATTAAAATGTTTGGTAAAGAAACTAATTATGGAGCTGTTTTGTATAATTATCTCATTTCCGATATATGTTTGTTTGAAAGGTCACAAATTGTTGATTATTTGGCACCGAAAAAGAAAAGACATGCAAAATCAAAGAAAACACCCGTTGATCAAAATACCGATGAAAATACTTCAAATGATGATGCAATAGTATCTGAAACTGAGTCTAATACGTGTGATGATAACAAATCTGAAATTTTCAACAAACAACCACAACAGGTCTTGACAGATCTAATCAAAGGTCTTGATTCCACTTCAAATTCTGCTTTTTGTTTAAGAATTGCTCTCGATTATAGTGTCTATTTGAAAGATTATGCACTTGGATTAGAGTTATCTGCTAATTTGAGTAAATCTCTTCTTGATTTGAGAAACAAGTGTGGTATTGATTTACCAAACACAAAACTATCTCATACTTTGAATCTAGCTACCATTTATACATTTTATGAAGCACCGAAGAATTTCTTTAAAGCTTTAGAGTTATATCAATCCATCGAAAAGAAGGCACCAGAAGATACAAGAATCAAAATTGGTAAGGCCTTGATTTTAGTTGAAACAAAGAGATACTCCGAAGCTGCCTCCATTTTTGAGGAATTGCTTGAAAAGGACAGTAAAAATGTATCCGCTTTACAGGAATACGGTTGGTGTCAAGTTCAAATGGGTAATTTTGAGTCTGGTAGAAAGTATCTTTATGAAGCAATGTCATTGTTACAAGATGAATCAAATTCTCAAATCAAAGGTGCTAGTCTAGTAGAACAACTTGCATTGGTAATATACAGACTTGCTTTATCTTATTACTTGGATGTGGTAAAGAACAGAGAGGTAATTGAAAAGATAAAATTGAAAGAATACATCGGTTCATGCTCTAAATTACTTTTACAGTGCTTGAAAATATCTCCAAACTACGCACCAGCATTCACTACTCTTGGTTTAGTTTATTATAACTACCTGGGCAAGAAAGACCGTGCAATTCAAATTTTCAACAAAGCTTTCCAGTTGGATCCAGCAGAAATTGAAGCTTCCTATAAGTTAGCAGAACATTTCACCTCTATCAATGACTGGGAAATGGCAGAGATTATTTGTAAAGGTGTGATTGAAAACGATAGAGCTAGAAGACAGTTATCTTCTTCTTTTAACAAGCTTGAGGATAACTCTTGGCCTTACAGGATCATGGGATGTGCATCAATGGAACTCAAGAATGACGTCAAAGCAATTGAATACTTTCAAACTTCTTTGCGTCTAAATCCTTCAGAGTTAGCGTCATGGATTGGTTTAGGTGAAGCGTATTTATCAAGAGGAAGAATTGAAGCAAGTATCAAAGTATTCAGCCATGTAATACGTTTACAGTCTGGTATCGATGATCCGAATAGTCCAATAACCATTGAGATGGAAAATAAATCTGATTGGCATACTGTTTATCTTTTAGCAACTGCGCTAACTAGCATGTTAGAATTTGATAAAAGTATTGAAAGTCTAACAAACCTCCTCAGTTTTAATCCTGAAGCAAAACGAAATCTGTGTGTCTCACTTACATTAATTGAAACATTGATACTGAGATGTGAGAATGAAGTTAGAAAAGGGGCTATTTTGAGAGCCTCTGACACTTTGAAGCAAATTTATCAATATACCTTTACAGCATTTGATTTGAGTAATAAATCAATCAAGTTGTGGAAATTACTCAGTGATGCATTGCTTATTTCATTGAAAATTCAATCAACATTACCTGAACTACCTCATGAGAAAATTGCTTCAATTACCTCACATCTAGTTTCAGTGAAAAACGAATTGTGGGACGACATCGATTTGAAGAGCTTTTCAGTGTCTGAACTTGTACAAAAGAAAGATTTCTTAACACTAGGCCACTTTTTTTTGGTTCTCAGTAGCATTGGTGGTTATCTATGTTCCAGACCTAGTGATATAAAAGTAATTCGGTCAGGCTTAATTTTCAACATGGCAATGTCCTTTATTCTCTGGTTCAGATACTCAAATTCTGATACCTTCAGAGATATATCAATAAAGCTCTTAAATAAAGCAATATCCTTAGAACCTGATAATCCAGATTATTGGAACTCACTAGGTGTGACCACCGTTTCTAAAAACGGCAGAATTGCGCAACATTGTTTTATTAAAGCATTGTCTCTAGAGTCAAAATCTTCTCTATACTGGTTTAATTTGGGAATGCTGTACATAAAGTACGCAGATTTTGAACTTGCAAATGAATGCTTTACTAAAACTCAAGCTATATCACCATCAAGTTCTATCCCTTGGACAGGTATGGCAATTCTGGATAAAGAGATAGGAAAGGATGTAGAATCAAAAAATCTCTTCACACATTCATATGTATTGTCCAAAGGAACAAGTCCAGCAAATACTCTACTATATACTGTTTCAGTTTTAGATACAATCATGTCAGATGGAAGTCAAGAAAGGGACTTGATTGCTGTCCAACAATTGTCAACAATCAGCCATGGAATGCTAAACTATTTGAAACTTTATCCTAATGATGTTTATGGACTTGAGTTGGCTACTTCTATAATGGAGAGATTGTTCTCATTTGATAAAGGAACTGAGTTTGCAGAAAAATTGTGCAGCTTACTAGAATCGAATTATGAAGAAACTGAATCTGACGAGACTTTGATTGGTTTCTGTAAAGCAAAATGCCAATTGTCTAGATTCTATTTGGCCAAAAAAGAGTTTATGAATGCTAATGAATGTTGTGATGAGGTCGCTAATCTTTTGCAGTCCGTTGATACTTTAACACTAGATATTCAAAAATGTCTGCTATCATGTTCAACAGTGTTGGGTTTATCATTATTCTTCCAAAACAACTTTGATGAAGCTTTGAAAGAATTTATGAAACTATTAGATGCATTCCCCGAAAATCAAGCTATTGTTACTTTAGTATCTCAAGTTTTATATACATCAGAATCTGAAGGGGGTAAACAAGCTGCTATGGATGAACTCTTGTCAGCTATTGAAACACAAGGTACTTCTCTTTTAATTTCAATGACAATAGCAGCTATTGCTATTGCTGAAGATTGGGATGATTACATTGTTGCAGTAAAAGAAGTCTTAGAACAGCTTGATCTCACATTGCTAATCAGCGATACGCATAAAGAAGTTCCGACCATGTTAAATTTGTTATCGTCGAAATTGAAGTCATCATCATCCTCATCATCATCAGCAAGAGTTGAGAAAACGTGGCAAAGAACTGCATTTCTTTTCCCAGGTGATCACACAGCATGGAAAAATATAGATGAAGAAGTATCACTAGAGTTAAGTAAGGTCTCTCACAAGGAATCTGCAATAGCAGTATCTGAGTCATACATCAACGTTGAGAGACTAAGAGAAGTCCAAAGAGGTATCCTTCTAAGTGGTGGTGTTTCTGAAAAAGGTTTAGCTTTACTATCGGGTATATCCATCTGACTACTTTAACCCCCGAACCCCCCTGAACTGAGTACGACTTTGTTAGCCAGTGATTAAACAGCTTCTATTGTATTGTTTTGTATTGTATGTATTGTATACTTTCCAGTAGGTAAAGGTTGAGTCATTGTACTGTATGGGTCACGTGAAATGGATATGTGCGATAAGAAAAACACCAGTGACAGATCTGGAGCAAAGGTCCTGTTCATTGTTTGTATATGTCTTTCGTTCTTTCCCTAAGCTAATACCCTCTCAGTTTCTTCTCAAGAATAAATCATAAAACAGCATTGTTTTCAATAATAAAAAAGGCTTACGTATTCAAGTAACTCCTGAATAGAGTCAACAATGGCCTTCAACGGCAAAATGAAAACGAGGTGGCTCACTGAAGCAGAGACTGAGCGATTGTCAAAACTAGTGCAAGCGTTCTTTATCAAATCTGCTTATACAATTGTATCTTATAGGTCCGAAGAGCTTGACAGTCTTGATGTATTTGAAAAAAATCTAACAAGAAAGGACTTGAGTTTGGAATTTACTGATAATCAGTTATTTGCGGAGACAGGATACGATACAGATGAAAGAACAAGTACAAAATCGCTTAGTAATACTCTACAAAATTGGTTTGAAATAACGAATTTGTCACATGAATTACCTCTAGAGGGGATTTTACAGCCATGGTCGAATCGAAATGTAACTTTGTTGCCTCCGCTGATTGTTGAGACAGTTTTGGATTTATCTGCTCTGCCTGAAGAAGAGGAAATTTACGTTGATACAGATTTGATTTCATTGAAAAAGAAAAAAGAGATTGTTTTGGAAAGGTGGCTAATAAAATTAGATTTGAATACATATGATGTTGATGCTAATGATCTAGATACAATTCAAAATAACCTGGTTGTCCTAATGCGACACCTTTATTCTTTACTAAGCATACTCCCTGCATCGGGCATAAATGATCACAATATACAAAAATATATCAAAAACAAAATTCTCAATGGATCTCAAAGTATAACGTCAAAGGGAAGATACGGGTTGAGTCGGCCGCTTATTGCATCTAAACAAGATCATGATATTGTACAGTCAAAAGATTTATCACCAGTTTTAACATCAATAGGATCATTGAGACTTTCTGTTTCATTTAGAAAAAACTGTAATTACCACATTCAAGAGAAACAAGAGAATACTTCATTTGCAGAATTTGAATTTAACAAAAATCGATCTTCACCAAAGGATATCACAAATCCATTCAGTTCTATCAATTTGGGTAACATCAAATTTCGAACTTCAAGTAGTTCGATAAACAGTCAAAATTTGAAAAGAAGACCTTCAGGAAGGTCGGCTATAATTAAGACAGGTTCTATAGCATCATCAACTTCTCCGCCTATACATACAAACATTTTGAAACTAAATGCGGATTCAAAAGTTGACTCTGCTTCAAATTTACAAGTTTCTTTTAGCACAGATCGACATGATGCTAATGAATTAAACTCTATTGCAAAAATTGGCTTGAAAACAAAGAACTTGGGAAGTCGAGATAGTAGCTTTGATGTTAATCAAGACCTTAATACAAATGCTCAATATGATCATTCATTGGGAAGCAAAGATTTTGCCAAACATAATCAAATGGGATCCATAGATGATGACCTTTCCAATTTTCTGCGGTTTCTTGATACTAAACCTGACCTTAAAGTTTCCAATAGTTCTTCTGTTTTATACACGGATAGCTTGAATAATTTCAAAAATATTAAGAAACAAAACGATATCTTTAGTGAAGCTTCAACGGAAAATCAACATGTATTACCATCAAGATCGGTGTCACCCCCTCAACCGCCTCCTTTGATTGCTGAATCAAACAACCTTGATTCTGCTGTTCATCTTTTATTTCATGAAAAGGCTAACAGGAATAATCTATCTATTGGAAGATCTATTAGCTCAACGCCAATACAGTTTTCAGCCTCGAATAACTCACCGCCATCAAGACAAGTAATAAAGATTCCACATGATTCTAATCAGCATGATGAACCCTTTATGGGAAGAGCTCGGACTACTAGCAAAGGAAGTAAAGATAGTCGAGAAAGTAGGGGAAGCAGAGACAGCCAAGGAAGTCGTATAAGTGTTCCTTTTATACCAGGTGCATTAGTATCATCATCATATTCACCAGGGTCTATTTTTGGAACACCGAATGCATATAATAATCAATCTTTACATTCAATTTTGAAAGCCACTGCTGTTTCAGAAGCTTCCTTGGATCCAGTAATGGCAACGAGTAAGAATAAGGAAGAATCTCGTTTGCATAGCGATCAAAACTATGCAGCACTTTATCAAGTTACTCCCAATCATAGTCATTTTAATTCCTTCTCTGAAACAAAATTTTACAATTCCAATAAAACTGAACAAAGTAGTAATCGACCTATATCTCCTGCTACAAACCATGCTGTCAGTCATCAACTTGAATTATCAGTGTCAAATAGTAATTGGAATAGTCCTCCAAGCAGAGCACAATCTCTTTTACGCAGCTTGAGCATTGGAGCGAGTACAGGGCCTAATATTGCAAAGTCAAGAACAGGATCTAGCGGTTCAATGTCCGGGTCTAACCATTTAAGGAATGTTTTGCAAAACCTGAAAACCGAGCACCATAGACAACATTCTAGACTCAGTCCACAATCAGCTAGACATGAAACTGATAAGGAAATTACATCTGACGAGCTGAGAGATATGTCATATGGTCATCAAGTTTTCGATAGTGAGGATGAAATTAGTATTTTTGAAACCACTCCAAATAGAAAGGAATTGGTTTCTGTTAAACCCAATGATGATAAATTAAAACGGCGGACTAGCATTAAAGAGAGAAGGGAATCACTCTCTACTGTGCTTAATAATATGAAGAATATTCAAAGAAGAAGAAGCTCGATAATTGGACCTGTAGCTTTACGTTCGAAGGTTTCTGATTATGAGCAAGGAAGTGATAATGAAATGCATGGTGATAGTGCTGATGACGAAGATGATCTGTTATTTGAGATGACGGATATGAATGCCTCAAAGCAATAGAATTAACAAAAAAAAAATAAATGAATATGTAAATAATTTTATAATGCTATTCTGTGATAATACTATACCCTTATATAAAGTGTGGTAGTACGACAGAGATAGTTTTGTTGCAGTATGCAATCCGACCCCGAAGGTTATCTTAAGAAAGTACTACTGTTGATAACAGTTTACAAAATTACTTGGACTCATCGATCGAGGGTTGTTGATTTAAAAATATTTTCAAAACCTTCAAAAATTTACGCTCTTAACGATATTTGTAAACAGGAAACCTGATTTTTGTTGAGTAAGTTGACAATCAAAGTAATGACTTCTAACAAGAAGGAGGTGAAAATACCTGAAGAGTTACCTGTCACAGCAAAGACCCAATCTCCTTCATGTTTTTTACATAGTGTTATTTTATGCTCATATGCTGGAGAACAAGCAGCTTATGTTTATTCTTGCTTACAATCGCAAAGAAAGATGAGTTTGATACAGATTTCTGCTAAAACTTGTATAAAGGGGGCCACTTTGAAGAAAATTCTTGTTACTCTAATTCAATTAGGATGTGTTTTATATTCTCAAAACTCGAAAACTGAACAATTCTTTTATTATGCGAATGATGAAGGATGTTGGAAATTGACATACATGGATGAAATTGTTCGTCATATACGTCAAATTTTTGGACAATCACATGCTTCAGTAATTCAAAATATAATATTAAGAGGTCATTTAACTGTTGGTTCATATGTTAAAGAAGTTGAACTGAAAAGCGAAGTTGAAACAATTGAAAACTCGTTTTGTGATTTGCTTGAAGATCAGTGGCTAACTCCAGTGAAGGACTGCGATTTCAAACCATTAACTGAAGTTTTTGCTGAGTGTATGCGTGCTGCAAATAGAGAATTCCTTGCTAATAGTGCACAATTTAGTAAAAATGATATAGATAGTGGGATGGGTGGAAGCAATGGTGGTAATCCGAGGTTTAAATCCATTGGAATGAGTCAACTCAAGAAAAACACTATTATAAAGGATTTGGCTAAGAAGAGGTTTTTAAGAATTATTAATGATAATGCAAACAAGGAGAAACTTTTCAAGATTGGATCCAAATCTCATGATGAAGGATTTGATATGGCTAAGGGTATGTCTACATTATTTAGTGATGATGAAGATGAGAGTACAGAATCTGATAAAGAAATTGGTGGTATGAGATATTTGAAAAGGTTGAATGGTACTGTACCACTCACATTTTCATTTGAACGATTTTTGAAACATCAGAGAGATGAACAACTTGTTTCAATATCGAAACATAGAATTGGTAATATAACATCAATGATTTACAAAGTTGTGTTGAATCGTCTACAGAAAAACTCTAGGGATGTTAGAAATATTGAAGATATTACTGATAAATTAGTAGCTGATGCAAGTGTTGGTGCTGGTAGTGCCGGTTCATCAACATCTGGATATGATCCAAGTATTGCAGAAGATTTGAAGAAAAGGTTAGAATTGAAAGATCAAGAAAAGGGAATGAATTTTGGTGCTGTAGATATTTTAAAGGAATTATCCATGTCAAATAAATACGAATTGAAAAAGGATGATTTATTTGGTACAATTGACAATGATGAAGAAGATGAATATGAAAGAAACAGTAAGAAAAGACGTGCTGAACAAGAAGCACAAAATGGAAGCTATAAGAAGAGTAAGTTAAATGAAGTTGCTTCTGCATTGAAAACTTTTGACGATGATGATGATGATAATGAAGGAGAAAATGCAAGGTTAGATAATGGGTTTGATATGAACAATACGAATGAAAGTAATAAGCTAATTATGCTTATTCTTCAACATTTAAAACTTTTAACTACTGATAGAAAGATTTCGTTTTTAGTTGAAACTTCACCTGGTCACTTTTACGTTCCATATACTGTATTACAGTCACAGATTCCGTTGTATCATATGAAACAAATTATTAGAAATGTACTGGGAAATGGTACATTGAGAGTTTTGAATTGTATAGAAGACAAGAGATTAATTGAAGAGAAAAATATTGCCAAAACTGTTTTGATGAGGGATGCCGATGTTAGAAGGATTGTTGCCACTCTGTGTAAATTTGGAATAGTTGAAATCCAAGAAATCCCTAGAAGTGCTGATCGTAATGCATTGAGAAGTGTATTTGCATTCAAAGTTAACCGTCATTATCTTCGTAGTAAACGAATTCTGGGGAAATGCTTTATGTTTAATATGGGAGAGTGTTTGGAAAATATTGAAAACATGAAATTAGAGAATAAGATACTATTGGATAAGATTAGCAGAGAAGATGTTAGAGGAAGAGAAGCAGAATTACTTCTTGAAAGTGAACTGAAACAATTGAAGAAGATTGTAGAAGATGAAAGAACTGGAATGGCCAAATTCCAACGTCTACGTATTCTTGGAGAGACCCTCTGGTTTACAGAAACCGTGTAAGGATGTTTATATAGAGATAAGTTGATATAATCTAGTCAAGGAGTTGTACTGTAGCAAGCAAATAGGATAATAGTAGCAATATGAGGGGGGGACTTACGTAAGCACATATATATATATAAATTGCAGTGAGCCAATCAGAGGGCCCGAAATCGAGATTTCCAACTCACTCCAAATTTCTCGACTTTGCAAAACGACTGACAATTCAAACAACTTCAACAAAACGAATAGAGTCGAATATAAACGATACTACTTCTAGACTTTGCCACACCAAGACACGTTTATATAACAATGTTCTCCCTTAGAGCTGCAAGACAATTTTCTACTTCAACTGCACGTGCTGTTGCAATCAAGGCAGTTCCATCATCTTCTGATTCTGTCTCAACTTTAAAGGTTGTTATTAAGAACGCTGGTTCTAAATCTGCAAGTGCAGGTTTACCACATTTATTAGCAGCTTCTACATTTTTAGATACTGCTGAAAAATCAGGTTTAAGACTTAAACGTGAAGCTGAATTATTAGGTGGTGAATATTCCGCTGAAATTACAAGAGATGCTCTCGTTTTAAAGGCTACTTTCTTAAAGGAAGCTTTACCATTCTTTGTTAATAACTTAGGTTCCGCTATTGCAAATGCTGCTTATAAACCACATGAATTAAAGGAAGTTGCAGGTCCATATGCATCTCATGTTTATGCATCCAATGCATCATCCTCAAAATTCAAAGCTCTTGAAGAATTACATGCAGTTACTTACAGATCAGGTCTTGGTTTACCACTTTACTATGATGGTTCTAAATCTTACACTTCTGAAGATATTGCACTTTTAGCAAAGGAAGCATTCCTTTCTGAAAATGTTGAAATTATTGGTGAAAATGTTGTTGAATCCGATTTACAAAAATTTGTTGCAGAATCTCCTTTTGCAACTTTACCAACTGGTAATGATGTTATTGCACAAAAGCAACCAACTTATACAGGTGCAGAAACTAGAATTAGACAAGCAGGTAAAACTACTGCTGTTATTGGTTTCCCAGTTGAAGATGTTGCAGCTTTCGATTTAGTTGCAGCTGGTTTGATTGCAAACATCCCATCTGTTGATGCTAAAATTTTAACTTATGAAGGTTCAAACCTTTTCTACGCAGCTGTTACATCTGATAATGCTACCGAAGTTGCAAACACTATTTCTAAAGTTGCTAAAACTTTAAAGACTGAAGATTTCTCCAAGTATTCTAAACTTGCTTCCTTGTTAGCTCAAAAAGATGTTGCTTCAAAATCAGTTTCTGTTCCATCTGAGTTTAACTTTGTTGTTGTTGGTGATGTTGACACTGTCCCATTAAAGTCTGAACTTTAATTCTGATCTTCAACACAATCTCAATCTTTCACGACGCATAAATATATCTATTCTCTACGAAATAAAAAAAAAACAACCTCCTCTTATAAACTAAATTATTCAATTTAATAAACACTTATAAATTCTACACACTCATCACCATAATACCTCTCATTACGGTGTATGTATTTATTATATCCTTTATATTTATTTGTTAGTGGAAATTTATCAATAAAGCTGTTCACAACACACGTAATGTAAAATTCCCAATTGCATGCAGGTAAAGAACTTTGTCTGTAATTCGCAGGATTTTGAAATTTATGAAGATGTTTTTCTCATTAATCAACACTGGAAAATCAACTTTGTTATGATGAAAGCTAATCAAGTACAAATAATCACCTCCATCTAAAATGTCTTTCCAGCCTATCAACCCCAAACCATACATAAACTCTTTAATAGGTCAAAGAGTTGTTGTGAAACTTAAATTTTCAGGTACTGAATATCACGGAACTTTACTTTCTGTTGATAATTATATGAACTTACTACTCGATAAAGATGTCATTGAATTGAGTACGATTGAATTAGGACAGACACCTGATTTGAACAAAGGTATAAAACTTGAAAATGAGATCTTTGTCCGTTGTAACAACGTTCTATGGATAGGGAAAGAAACTAGTGATTAAAAATAAAGCTACATTTATAATATTTAGAAAAGATTAATTACGTGTTAATGATCAGGCTATCTACACTCAATGTTTGATGAATTATTCTCAGAATTGAGTTCTTTCATTTCTTGAAACATGGTGGAAATCAATTCAACCAACTTGTCTATGGTATCGTTTAACTGTGCGATTGTGTTCTTGTCAGTTTCATTATTTGAAACAATCATGTCTTTCCTAGTTGATACAATATTTCTGAGAATTGATTCATATTTATGTAGACTTAATATTAAACTTCCTGAAGGTGTACTCTTATCATTTGATATATTTTTAGGATTTTGTCTCTGTGGTTTTAATACTTTTGTACTGTTTCTCTTCACTTTCAAGCGATATATTGGTAGTAAGTTAATATGATCTTTAGAAGCGGATACCTGTTTGATTGATTCAGCTTTATAATTGTAATAACATGGGATATCTTTCGTTTTGCCGATTATGTTGTTGACTTCGTTATTAGCTCCATTAACATCATCCACCCCGTGTAATACTCCATCGTCGATATCTTTTATGTGCATATTATCATCAGACCTTAGATTAAACACGTTTGTAGTATTTAGGTTTATACCTATATTATTATTTGCAGTCAGATCGTTCAAAATGGTTGATAAATGATGTTCATCATCTGCTTGATTTGCCTTTTCATCGTCATTGTTATCAACTAATTTCTTATCAAACAAATAGCCTGAATCTATGCCATGCATTCTAATCAAATGTTTGGATAAATTAGTAGGTCCATTTCTTGATATATATTTGAAGGTTTTATGACAAAATTTACATTCAACATGACCAGATTCTACTTCTTTATGTGACTGACGATTGTAGAATTCCCAAACCCAACTATTTGATGGTCTTGCCATATATTGAACATCCACCAATTTGAAAATGTTGAACTGTATAGACTTAAATTAGCATACAGGCGTAAGGTTTCGAAGTGTGGTGAATTCCTCACTATTTGAAACGATACATGCAAATGGGTTAAATTATACAGCAAAATTTTACACAAATAGACAGGAAATAAACCAGATCTATTTCGATTTGGAACTTTCTTGACCAAGTCTTCTTATTTCTTCAAGACTCCAAAACTGATTTCTATAAAGTTCCCATTGTTCACGGATAGCAGTTGAGAAAACACGAGGATTTAACACTAATTTGATATGGTCCACACCATTCTTTCTAACATGCATTGCTCCCCTTTCCCTCCAAAAATTAAACTGAGTGATATATTGCCATATAGATTCTTTCCAAGAAACTTTCACTTTAACTAATTTGACATTTAGCTGTCTGATTCCCTTGTTAGCTGCATTTAAAAACTTGCGAGGTCTTGATATAGTACGCGTATATTCTCCAGTGACAAAGAAGAGCAGCAATGTCATACCCGTGATAATGGAGATAATCCTGATAATTATATTTGTGAATACGTATCCAGATTCAACAATCTCATTTTCTGCACTACATTCAAGTGGATTGCCCTTATCGATACCAAATGTAGTTGATTCTGTAGGTTTGAAATCAGCACAAAAGCTATTATTGTCGATTGTAGTTTCTAAAATGCATGTTGATGTAGACGTTTGATATACTGATACTTGAGTAGATTCTATTATTGTCTTACTTGTCGTAGCGTATATCGAATTTAATGAGGTGAAATAAGTAGAAACAATGAATATTAGAATCCACAATAATAAAATAAGTGTGTATTTATGTCGCAAACATTGTTGTTGTGCATATTGTTGTCTCATACTCTCTTCCAAAATCAATAAATTCTTGAAAACCTGTGCTGTTGCTGAACCGTCTTTACCTTTGTCTTTAAAATCATCTTTATCATTTTTCATTCGGCTGTTAGATCTATTCCTAAGACCCATAGGGAATCCAGAAGCATCCAATTTACTATTAACGGATCGATAAACAATACCGTCATCTTCATGTACATCACTAAATGATGAAAAATCACTTGAAACATCGTCAGTGTCTCTCATCTTCAAGTTTCTGCGTTTAACATATTTCGCAGATGGAGATGCAGTTAATTCAGTATCACTTTCTGAATAGTAACTACCAGAAGATCCTATATCTGATAATCCAATTGAATTGATACTACGTGCACCATCTGATCTATCAGATACATCACTAGCTCTCCGTGTTTTCATACTTTGACGCTTAAAATTGTTTTCTGAACTCTTTCGAGCTCGTGAAAAGTAAGAATCAGAGGATGAAAATAGTTTCAAATCAACTTCCTCCTTGTTTTCAGGTAATTGGGAAAACCTCTTTTGTTTCTTCAATTCTAATGGCGTTGAAAACATAGAATCTGATTTGATCAGTTCATCTTGAGATGATATTCTTGTACTCCCAGGATATGATTCATTTACTGTTGCATCAAGAACAAAAAAATCGATCTTTTCATTTGTATTGGAACGTATTCCAGCTAACACCATTCCTGGTGAGTTCGGAGGTGATTGTAAATCGTCAATTTCCTCAGAGGGTGGAGGTTCAATTCCTAGACCAATGCCACCAACATCCTCCACTGGAGGTTCCCCTATGTTTCTTTCACCTTCAGCCATCAATCAGTATAAACTTCTCTGTAGAAAGTAGTAACAGGTTGTTTCTAATTAAATGAGGGGTATAAAAGCATGAAACATGCTTTGTTCACTTGGTCGGTTGATGAGGTTTTGGTTTTCAAAAAATACTGTTTTCGGTTCTCACCTTACTCCAGCTTCTTATTAATACTTATAGATCTGATTTCTTTTCATTGACAGATAACCAGCCTGAACAATCATTTGATCAGTAAATGAGCATATTTACAGGAAACCTCATTAATTAAAATGATAAATTATATGGACTTTGTTCAACAATGCTTTTATTCTTCTACAGGTTGGTCCTGGGATAATACTTACGAACACATTTTAGACACTCCAAGAAACCTATTACATTTCTCAATACCTAGTGGTGTTAACTTGGTTGCATCAAACAGAAATACAGCAAATAATTACAGTTCTTTACAAATCTCACAATTAGATAGACTACAGGGTAGCCTTTCGTATTTGAGCACGTCTACTAATCTGAATAAATACTATAAATCTTCACATGTTTTACCTCTTGCCAGAGTTTTACAAGGATACAGAGACATTGTAGATGAGAAAAATGAATATCCAGATGCTCCTTCCTATTTACTTTATGGTAAGATGTATTTTCCTAGTCAATTCTTGGAAGGTATGTTTATCAAACAATTTTCTGCCAATTATCAGTTGATTACCAAATTTGTCAATACACCTAAACTAAACAAACTAAGTCAACCAACTTCAATCTTTACATTTTATCTTCAAAGGAAAAGTGATAATTGTTCTCAAGATTTTATTTATTCTACAAGGGAACATCTTTTAGGATTTAGATGTCTATATCATTTCAAAATTGCCAATCCAGGATCACAGTTGGTCAGTGGAGAGAAAACATTGAGCCCATCAAGAACCTCATCATATCCATCAACATTTTCTAGTGGTTGTGAATTGTGGTATGCAGCAGGTAGTGTAAGTCCGGGTTTAAGTATAGCTGCACGTTACTCTACATATATTGATAGTTTCAAATATCTGATGAACAGTCTTCCAATGTATTCACCACAACCAGACACAAACAGATCTACTTTTTATTCAACTTTAAACACAGAAAATGGAGATAAGTTAATAAGCTCAATTCCTTACGCAATATCATCCATACATCCATTAACTTTCACGCTTGCAGCAAATCCTTTACTCGGAACTTTTGAGTCTACTTACGCTATAAAAAGTGAAATGCATTACAAAAGAAATCTGCAAAACGAAGATCCTAGCAATCTCACTTTTAGCAAAATGGGAATAGTTTTTAGTTCCAAATATGAGTTTAACATATACTCGTATGAATCAGATCTCATTATTGGTACACAAATACTTCGATCTAAAATATTTAAATCTTCAAAGAATGATAATTTAACAGCGGAAATATCTAAAGAAGGTAATAATATTCCAGAATATCTGAAAATAAGCCCCCACAACGTTGTATATAAAGTTTCAGAGGATGAATATATAGAGAAAAACAAAGCTTCGATATCATCAAAATCATCTTATTTGGATAGTAGTATAAAGCAAAAGAAAAACACAGAAGAGGACGAGTTTATTTCCAGTTTCAAGGTTAGTGGAAGTCCTACAAAGAAAAATTTACGGTTTGTTTGGGAAGGAAAGTTCTATGATTGGTTTCTCAGTTCAGGGGCTGCCATAGATTTCGATAAAACGGGTCCTAAAGTGTTGAAATATGGTATCGAATTTTCTTTTAACGCCTAAATTTAGTTCTTAAGTTTAAGTAAAGTATTTATATTTAGTTATAGAACCTAGAAGTTTGCATCAAGAATATCGGATATGGATTTAATTTGAGGCTTTATACGATTTAAGTCTTGTTCATGTGAATCAAACAAAGATTCCTTTTCGTTCTTGATGTTTTCCACTACAGTTTTTGAATCCTTTAAGGTTGTCGGCATAGCAGTAGTAGTAGTAGTATTAGTCTCTATTTTACATTTATCTTCAGTGAACCCATTTAATCCAGATTCAGCTTTCAACTTCTCTTCTGTTGTTTGATTAGCTTTTTCGTGCATATTTTCACTTTGATCAAATGAAGGTTCTTGATCATCTTGTGTATTCTGGGCTTCCTCATGGTGGGCAGAATTTTGAGCATTCTGTGCATTTACATCTTGGTTATTTCGAGAATTTTGAATCATTTTTGCTAGGATATTCCGTTTCATCTGTTCTTGCAACAGAATGATCCTTTCTGCAGCTTGATTATGATATTGCTCTCTTTTTATAGGATCATTTTCTACTCCTTCAGGTGGATTGTTTATTTCCCTTAGATATTCATCAACAGATTTGACATTTTCAATCGTAGGATTCTCTTTCATTAAAACTTCTACAAGAGGTCGATTTACTTCAATGGATTTAATTGCAATTTGGGTTCTGGTAACTGGATCCAGAATTGTAGGTTTCACATCAGCCCCTACATTCTCATCAATTGTTTGTATTTGCTTCACATCACCTACACTGTTATCAACTTCTTGAATGTATGTTTCATCTTTGCCTTGAGTAGATTGTTCATCATCTGGCTTTGCTTTTGTTCCCTTTCTTGCCTTTCTCTTCGTTTTACTGTCATCTTCAGGATTTTGATCTTCATCAAGCCATTCCTTAGGGATTTTAGCGTCATCCACATAGCTGACATTTTGTTTCCTTCTTCTAGTTCTTTTATTGGAATCAGTAATCTCTTCCATGGAACTACGGTCAACCTCTATAGGTTCATCCTGGTCTTCATCAATTTCCATTTCCAAAACAGGAGATTCAAATGCTTCAAAAGCACTCTCCTCCTTTTCACCTTTATCCACAATCTCCTCAATCTTTTTAGGTTCCGCATTCTTAGCCGCTATTAGATCTTCAACTGTCTTGAGTAGAACGTCCTCAACATTTTGAGCCATCATAGAGTTGTCCAACTGTAACTTGTTGAATGCCATATGTAAAATATTTTCTTCAATGGAGTTCTTTGTAATCAGTCTTATGACATGAACATCTTTTGTTTGTCCAACTCTATGTGCACGATCTTCAGCTTGCCTGTCATCATGTGGATTTAATGATTGATCATAAATAATGACGTTGGTAGCACATACCAAATTGATACCAAATCCACCTGCTTTTGTACTTAATAACATGACAGAAATGGAATTATCTTCATAAAATTTGTCAATAATATTTTGTCTTGTATCCACTTGAGTCGAACCATCAAGTCTTAAAAATTTCCAATTATGTATTGAAAGAACTCTTTCAAGAATATCAAGCATTTGAGTAAACAATGAAAATATTAAAATTTTTTCACCATTCTTGATCTTCTCGGTCAGTATTTCAACAAGTTTTAGCGTTTTCCCACTATCTTCATAGATCGATTGCTTTAGCACAAATTTACCCAACTCGTTCGGAAAAGTATGACAAAGTTGAGATAACTCATAATCAGACATGATTTGCATATCTTCAAAAATATACTTTTCATTTGCATCTTTATACTGGTCGTTTTTCATTATGAGCTTTGCCATGACTTTCAACATTTTATCAGTGTACAACCTTCTAAATAAAAGTGGATGCATACAAGCTTTTCTTAATGTCATTAACACATTAGTACTTCTTTTTTCTAATGGTGGTAATTGCTTTTGCTCTTTTTCAGGTAATGTTTTCCGTCTTGCCTTTTCTATCCTGAAATCTTCCACTAACTTTAATTCTTCCTCGTATATTCTTCTCTGAGCCGTATTCAATTCACAATAGTCAATGATTGTATGCTTGGTAGGAAGATCTTTCATAACTTGTGCTTTTGTTCTACGTAAAACAAACGGAGACATCATAACTTTTGCTTTACTAATTGCTTGTTCTGACATGAGCGGGTTATACGTTTCTCCTTCAATTTTCTCTTCTTCTGTCTTTGTGGATGCCTTCTGGTCAAATAAAAGCTGTAGTTTCTTCATTTTTGAATCAAAAACTTCTGGTAAAATAAAATCAAGCAATGAGATGAGCTCTTTTAAATTGTTTTGCAATGGTGTACCTGTAAGAAGCATACGGAAATTAGCTTTTAATTTGGTTAACTTCCTATAACGATCATTAGCAGCATTTTTCAACATATGACCTTCATCATAAACAATGACATTAAAGTCCAATGATTGCAAAAATGGCGCATCAAGTTTACCTGTTGTTAAATTATAAGTTGTGACAACAACATCGTAATCGTCTTCTTCATACAGCATAGACCTGAGTTCTTCACGTTCATCTAGAGATCCGTAATATGGAACAACTTTTAGACTAGGGGAAAATTTTTCAAATTCTCTAAGCCAGTTTTCTAATGTAGATGATGGAACGACAATCAAATGAGGGCCTTTGTATTTTTTCTGTTTGAGATAGGACAAAAATGCAATGACTTGTGCAGTTTTACCTAATCCCATCTCATCTGCTAAAATACATGACAGTTGTTTCCTAAATAATGTGTAAATCCAATTGATTCCTACCTGTTGATAATCTTTCAAACTGATTTCATCAGATAATAAAGCTGGCTTCTTTTTGAAATATCCTGTCTTAGCATTCACCTTACTATTATCAATACTGGATTTGTAAATCTTTCGACTTCGGCCAGTCATGAAATCATCATCATTTTCAGAGCCATCAACTCTAATCTTTTTGAATTTCCTTTTCACAACTTTCTCTTCTTTAATATCTTCACTTTCATTATCATCATCATCACTACTGCTTTCATCTGTTGTACTTACATTGACCTCTGTTAAAGACATTTCACCTGTTAAATTCTTTCCTTTCAGATTAACACCCCACTTTTTAATTTCGGAAGTAATCGACTTACTGTATTCAAAACATTGTTTTAGTAATGTATCGATGGCTGTATATGCTGCTAACTTCTCAGCTATGGTTTCAAGATATTTTTCCATCAAATTTCGAACAACTTTTCCGGATGGTTTCTTCGGATTCAATTCCACTCTTTTTATCTCTTTGATAGAATGATATGGCCTATTTTCTATTATTATCTTTGCTTGCTCCGGTTTCATATTGCTCAAATCAAGAAGATCTCTGATATCAGCGTTGTTGAAAAGTTTAATAATCTTTTCATTCAAGTTTAAATCGGCGTCTTCATCGGCTTCAAACTCAGGTAGCATAAAATCATCGTCATCAATGCCAACAGCTCTTTTCTCAGCACGATTGGAACGTGTAGCATCATTTCTTTTCTTCTTTGACGGAATCACGTAATTATCGTTATAATCATCATCATCATCTTCATACCTTCTTTTGGAAACTTTGGATTTTTTAGATGAGACAATTTGGTCATCAGAATCATCCGCAAGTTCAATAATACTGTCTTCTTCGCTAGATTCGACTTCTTCATCAACTTTGTTAATATATTCTTCTTGTGTTTTCCGTTTTGCAAGACGATTATTTATATATCTTTCTCTCAAACTTGGTTTAGATGTACCTAAATGCACTTTAGAAGAAACAATCTTTTCTTCTTCTGCCTTTCGTCTAGCAGCCTCACGTTCTCTTTGAAGCTTTTTCTCTTCTTTTAGTCGTTCGTTGTTCCTTTCCATTTGCTTTCGCTCTAGCCTTGTAAAAGCAAGATCATTATGCCTCATTCTTCTGGATCTAAGAGGTGGTGATGAAATTGGAGAAGTTGACACCAAGGAAACGTCTCCATTATGCAAACTATCTAATCTTGAAATCCTTGAAGTTTTCGGATATCCTGAATTAGGAAGTGCTTTTAAGAATCTTATTGCATTTCTCATTGTCTTTTCCTTCTTTAAAGCTGATATGATTACATTAGGTGGTATTTTGGGGAACATTTTTTTCAATCCTGCATAATTTGTTTTAGAAAAATCGTTTTCTTCTTTCCAAGCAAAGTTATTCAGATTAGGAAGTTTGGTAGTTATTTTGGGTGGAGGTGATGAATCAAGCCCAGATGATAACCTAGTGTTTTGTCTTCTTTGCGGAGAAGAATCTGGAACTTGAATCAAGCTTTCATCTTCGCTTTCATCTTCACTTTCTTTTCGTATATTTTTGGATTCTGAACCTGCAATTGAACTTGAACGTGATTGTATTAAATCAGACTGTGAATCAGAATCAGAATCTATTTCAATTGCTTTACTTTTGACTTTATTTGAAGTGAGAGCAACTTTTGTTGTTCTTTTTGTCGTTTTAGGCTTTTCAATCAGATCAAAATCGGAGTCACTTTCGTTCCCCTCCTCTTCATCTTCTGAAACAGAACTTTCCTCGGATTTGACGACAGCTGACCTACGATGGTTTCTCTTCTCTAACTTGGATTCAACTTTAGTTGTCGGGCTTAGCACGTATTTTCTTGGTTTGACTTTTGCGGGAAGTTTTTCAGTATAAGATTCAGTAGTAGCTTTTGACATTTCGTCTGAACTTGATTCATTTTCTGAACTTGACAGTAAGACTATGACATCATTCGAGTCATCCATATTACGTGTTCTTACCATCTTGATAAGCTAAGAAAAGTATTAAATCACGTAAAGAAACAATTTATTGTTGGTGTAAGTTTTTCGAGATAATTTCGTGTCAGAAAAAATTAAGCCAGGACATGAGCTTGATGCATTACTAGTCACCAGATTCTGTAGAAAGAATCATTCAGACTAGATTGAATTTTTTGCTGTATGAAAATACAATAGCTTCTCATGCAAGAAGTGCTTGTTTGTGGATCAAATGGAAATGGGCAGTTGGGATTAGGTCACCAGGATGATGTTTCAAGTATTGAACCGTGCTTCCAGACTGAAAGAAAAGTTAAGGATATTGCCAATGGTAGCAATCACACTATGATTCTATTAGATAATGGTGACGTCTTTGCTTCTGGTGTAAATAAGGCTTATTTTGATAGAACCGTTGATTTTATCAACCAATTCGAGAAGGTAGATACAGGAGTGAAATTAATTGGAGCAGGTTGGGATTTCTCCGTTATTATCAACGATAACGACGAGATAATTATGAGAAATTCCAAGGGAGTGATTAATTTTGGAAAACTTATTGTTGATAAGAATGATTCCATTATTAGTTTGAGATGCTCTTTGAATGCTGTCATCGTTATTTGCAAATCTCATCGAGCTTTCTGTTGGGGTGATAATAAGAAAGGCCAGTTGACTGGAGATTGTGAAGGAGAGAAGACTTTTAGTGAATTTCAAGAGCTGAAATTTGATGATATTAGAGACTCACATGAATTACAATTGATAGATGTTAGTATGGCACGATATTTCAATGTATTTACTCTGAGGAACGTAAGAACAGAACAATTGGTGATTGTTATGCGGTGTAAGGCAGACAATTACAATATGGTATCTGATTTGAAAAATTATTTCAATTGTGATTTGATAGGAGAGATATCTGTCAATCGCTCACTGGTGTTTTGCGTTGATAAATATGTTACGGTTGATTATATCAAAACAATGTGGAGTTCGATTCATGTAATGATCAAAGGAGATATCAAATCTACTGGAAGTAATGTCTATGGTCAACTTATACAAAGTAGTCAACTCAAGGATGTTGAGTTGGTCCATTTCAATACAGGCACTGAACATGGCGTAGCAGTAGACAAGACTAGGAAAAAAGTTTATGCCTGGGGTTGGGGTGAACATGGTAATTGTGGAATTGTCAAAGATACAGAAGAGAAAGGTGGACTTAACGAGCTTTATCTTTGTAAGCAGAACGAAACCGTTTGTTCCATATACGCAGGATATGCAAATACCTGGATTATTGTAAATAAGAATAGTTGTAGTAGTTGAATTTGCAAGAAGAAAAAAAATAATGTCACATAGGTACTTCCCCATATTCATCTATGTCATTACACATAATCATAAGACTATGTCACGAAAGATGGAGAATATGTTCTACGTGTTCGATATAGGGCCAAAGTATCAGGATGATAGCTACAGATTTACGCTGTCATTCCTTCTAAGTAGCCCTAGAAAAGGAAGAGACGAAGGAAAAGAAGAGAGATACTAAGTTGAATGAAGAATGAAAAGTTTTTAGGAGAAAAAAACAACGCGTATATTAAGACTTGAGGCTCAGTGCGTTTCTTCCTTTTTTCTTTGCATCACTAACAGGGTTTCTTTACACAGTGTCATGGTTTCTGACTTATCGCAGGTTGTTTGTTGTGGTTGGAAGGTATAATGGATGGAAATTGTGTAGATGAGGAGATAGACCAAGTTTGTGGAAACAAAAAGTGATTTTCTAGTTGATTCTTCTACGACTTAAGGGTTGTACAATTTGCCAACTATTAGGCTGATCTGAATACTGAACCTTCGATTTACTTTGGCATTTTGATTTATTTGCTTGTTGAAAAAGGCCGGGCAAAGGAGGTTTTTTTTTTCAAGTGAAAAATAGGACATGATCCTAAAAGGGTACTTTAATTGAATCCTCACATTCTTTTTAGAGGAGGAACTGGATTTAGGCGGAAAATGGGGCAACTGATGCTAAAGCATCACAATTGCTAGCTTAACAGTAGGGGAATTGTGGATTCCTACCTGTTCCCTTTTGATTGATTATTGTTATTATTTACTGCTTTGTGGCGTTTCCTTGTTTCCTTGTTTTCTTTTAATCACCAATCACCAACACAATAATGCTATTTGATTCTAAACCTAAGATCGGCATCAATGCCAAGATAAGCATCAATGATATTACTCCATCAACGGTTTCAATCTTTGGTACCGCTCAAATGGTTGAAGCTAGGAAATTAGGCTATATTGGTTTCAATTTAGCAGACTTAAAAATGCAAGCATCTAGAATCTTGAAAAATCAAATGTACATTATTTACCATCTTGGTTTAACTAGATACATGATGCAACATGCTGTAGGGGCAAATTTTGTCAAGAAAGATTATTTTGAAATCACACCTGAATCTTTCACTCCAACTACTAAAGAGATAAGTTTATATCTCTCCAATCCAAAATTCTTATGGAGATTCTCTGCATGGAATTACAATGCAATGATTCAAATGTTTGATCCTAAACATAGATCTAAAAACTTTTCTCATTCTTTTAAGACGTATAAAGAAGATGATTCTCCTGTGATGTCTTATGTAGAATCAAGAAACACAAGAATCATCAACAATTTAAAACTTAATTTCAAAAAATTGGATAGTATCAAATATGAACCTTATAATTTCGAAAAGTTTGAAACAGTACAATCATATTTTACTTATAAATTAAACAAATATGAACAAACTGAAATTTATTTCTCAGATGATTACTATCTTCATCAACTTGATGCAGATACTACTTATGATGAATATATTAACTTGCTTATTACTGGTGACTGTAAAAGGTATCCATCTGATTTATTACTTCAACAAATTGATGTCAAGAATGATAATTTGAACAAGATTAAAAGCAAAACATTTTTTAAGAAAGTTAGCAAGAGATTGTCAAAGTCTTTTTGTTTCAATAGTGTCTTAGAATACATGAGTGCTAAAGTTGATAAATCAGATCCTTTGATTATCCCCAAATTGGCTGATCTGGTTTCCTTTAATAAAAAGTACGTTAAAATCAACAATCCTTTAATAAATAATCCACGTTGGTTGAATGAATGTTACTTGGAATTTTTGACACCAATGTCTGTCTTTTATTGGTATATTAATGGTATTTTTGATAATAATCACATTATTTCTGAAAACCCCGATTCTGCAATTGGCATGCCATGGGATATTGATATTGAATCTAAAAAGATGAAATGGTTGCTAAACCAGTTTGTTAAAGTTACTGTTGGTTATAAATGGCTTTATGATGTATCATTAAGAGAATCAATGGAAATTGACATGTCACAAGAAACTAAAAAATTAAATCAAGAGTTAATTCATCTTATTAATCTATACAGAAAAGTTGCACTTAACGTTGATGTCAAACAATTTCCTTTGCCGAAAAAATTGAAATGCTTTGAGTCTTACAATAGTTCAACTCAAAGATCTTATGTCTCATCTTCATCAGTTTATTCATCTATTAGAAGTGCTGGTTCAAAAACTCTTTCATTAAAAAGATTATTTGTTCATAAAAATGAAGTAGGACCAATTCATGTTTGTGAACTTGATGATCATTTTAAGAAAGAGGAAAAACCGAATTCTAACAATGACGATACAACTTTTGATGTTCTGACTACAAATGAACCAAACCTTCCAATAAGAACTTTAGAATCATTAGCAACAGATACATTTCAATCGAAGCTCAAAAATTCCTGTAATGTTGTTAATGATGAAAATTCAACGAGACAATTATCTAGATCAACTACTAGGAGAAGCACTAAGGGATTTCAATTAGACCTTTGTAATATCAAGGAAGAGGTTGATGAAGATTTATCTGTTGAATTGGATACAGCGTGTGCTCAAGAACACCTTTCTCCCTCACCTCATATAATTAAAGATAACTTTTCAACTGTTTATGAATTTAACAACAACAAGGTGGTGAAGTATAAGGCGGATATTTTGAACAAGTTGATATTATTAAGAAACTTAGATGAAAAGGAAAATCTTCCAATTGTTCCAACTGTTCCTTTAATTGAAAAAAAACAAGATGTACCGGATTCATATGTTCATCCATCAATAATAAGTTCTGTTTGGAGACATCTTGACTTTCATCATCCAACTCTGGAGTTACTGAGCCAGAATGACATTAAAGCTTGGGATATATTGAGCTATACTGACGCGGTGGCTATTGTGATTGACTTGTTGTTCAGAAAATCTTCTAATTGTCTCAGTACAAAACCATTGGTATCTTTAATTTTCAATAACGGTGGAAAGTATTGGTTAAATTCTCATCGTTTTGCTCTTTCCCAAAAATATGTCATCTACAAGTTGAATGATCGGTATGAAAGTATGAAAGCTGCAATAGATTCTGCAATGAAAAAGTTTACTATGACAAGAGACTTCAAAGATTTTCCTGATGAACCCAAATTCAGTGCCAAATTGAATATGCCTACATTTACCAAAGAACTAACTGGTCATACTGAAGTTGTTATCTATCTTGTTGATTATTATTTAGCTAATAATCCAGAAATGAAGTTTGCAAGTAAGTTGTTATTGAATGTATTTCGTAAACTTGGATCATCTATTTTGAGTGAAGAGTTAATTTATGTGATTGCGAGGGACATTTATCTATCTGAAGGCTTTGAAAAATGCAAATACTTTACTCAAAATACCAATTGGTCATATGAGCTTTTCAATTTCGATAAATCAAATCAGGAGATTTATGATGCTGTTCAAATGCTTGAATATGGTACGGATTTAGAATTAGAATCAACGAGTTCTGACGAGTCCTTAGAGAATAATCTAAGTATCAATTCTGATTAAAACCATCTTTGCAATTATTTTATATCCCTCTTTAGCTGAAAATTACTTATAAATCTATTGTCTTTCGCAATATATCAATCAGGTTGATATTAATGAAATATCAGCAAATTTGATGGAAACCTCGAATTTGTAGATTTTTCAATATTAGCTTGTTTTTCACAAATTTATAGACTTCAAATTACAATATCAGACCGTCTTTTATTCAACTAGACACCGACAATTGAAGATGGATTTGAGTAATGATAACGATATTACTCCAAAAGCATACGATGAACAAATAATAAATCAAGAAGATACATTGGCTACTGCTAATGAAGAGACAGAATTAGAAGAGGTTTTGACTTCGTCACTTCATTTGAGAGGAGTGGATACATTGAATACCGCACAAGTCAAGCAGTATTTAGATATGCATATTAGACCTGGATTTTGTTTTGAAAATCGTCATAGATTTGCATATTTGGATTTCAAGATCAATTGGGTAAATGATTCTGAATTGTGTGTTGTTTTCAATTACAAACAAAAACCTGAATCTAAAGTAGATTCAAATACTGACGCTTTCAGTGAACTAAAAGGAGATGAAACTGATTTAGATATCAAGATGGAAGATATAAAAGAACTTAAATATGATTCCTCGAAAGGTGCTTTAGATGCAATCATGTTATTAACTGATTTTGATAACATTAGGAAGGAACATGAAGAATTTGCACAACTTTCACTTGTGGATCAATTTGCAGCAGTTGACCAAGCTCCAAAATTAGAGGAAAGAAAATGTTGGGATTTGGTTCTTGATGATGGCAATGGAGTAGTTAAAACGAAAGCAGCAAAGGCGTTCTATAAAACCTTCCGGAAAGTTGTTTTAGGAGAAGAAGATGAAAACGATGAAGATTTGGATGATTTGGATAATTTGGAAGAAGATTCAACAGAAGAGTTCCCAGAGAACTTTAAGGTTATTCAGTTGGAAGTGAGATTTGCTACAAATAAAGATAGGAAAGTGAAAAATTCTAGAGAATATTCACGTTATTACTTGATAAATGGTGAACCAGATTTATCAGAACGTTTGCCTCCAGCTGAAGAGAAAACACATCCAAGTTATCGTAATAGATTTAAAAAAGATTTGATTACTGGGGAAGAATTAGAAACTACAGGTCTTTTCGGATATGATCAGGATCTGAACCCTGAAGATGTGGTTGGTGAGACTGAACGAAGAAAACATGATAACTACAGAAGGAACGATAGGTGGAAAAACGACTATTATTTCGACGATAGAGAGTACAATTATAGGAACAGATGGGATGGTCATGGTTATGGATATGGTCGTGGTTATGGACGTGGTCGTGGTTATGGACGTGGTCGTGGTCGTGGAGGTCGACGTGGCGGTGGTATTTCCAAGAGGCCTAATAATAATAGGAGGAACATGAGAGGAGAACCTACAGCACTTCCCGATTTGTTCCCTGATTTTGGTAAGAAGTGATTGGAGAGAAAGAAAGTTGTATAATATAGTATAGTATAGTATAGTGTTATAGTGAAGTACAATACTCGACTTACCCGGAAACTGAGACGCGAAGATTTTCCAGCAAGAAGAGAAATGAGGGCGAAGCATGTTAAGATAGTTGTTGTATAGAGAGAGAGATGATAGGGTGTAGGTAGGATTATACTATATCGTTGAACATCTGTCTTTCCTTTCTAAAGGTCACAGTAGATTATCCGACAGTATGGCAGATATAAAGGAAACAGAATCGAGGAGGTCGGCTCTGATTGATGACGCTGCAGAACTCTCTGATGATGAGAATGCCGGAAGTGATACAGCGTTGAATAACTCACAGGATCCTGTTGACTCTTCTGAAGAGGAAGATGATGATGAAGATGAGGAAGAAATGCAAAAGGTTCGTGATGGATTCATTGTAGATGATGATGAGGAAGAAGAAGGAGAAGAAGGTGAAGGTGAAGGTGAAGGTGATGATTATGGTGTTTCGTCGAGCAAAAAGAACCGTAAAAGACATAGAGAGTCAAAGACTAAGATCGAAGATGAATTTGATGAAGATGATTTGGCACTTTTGAGAGAAAATGCAGGAGAAGGTCCTGCTTCATTGTCCGAAACTTCTAAGTTCAAAAGGTTGAAGCGTCGTGGAGATGATGATCATGGTGCCGATGGAACTACAGGTTTGACTAACATGTTCTCCGATGAAGAAGACGATGATGATAGAATAAAATCAAGAAGATCGGTTAAGGAAGAAGAATTTGACGAAGAAGAAGATATTTTGGATGACGATGCAGAGAATGATCTAAATTCAGCCTTGAAGCAAAGACAACAAAAAGTCTCAAATCCTGATTTGTTGGGTGAATTCGATGATTTTATTGAAGATGATGAATTCTCTGAAGAAGATGAAGATAGAGATGAAAAATTAGCACGTATGCGTTCAGCTAGAGCCAAGCAATCACAATTTGCTCAACAAAGTAAAATTGATCAAGATAAACTGGATGAATTATATGAAATTTTTGGTGATGGTGAAGAATATGCATGGGCCTTAGAAGCAGAAGATGTTGAAGAAAATGTCGAAGAAGAAGCTGATGATTTAAACGAGATTGAATATGATGAAGATGGAAATGTAATAACAAAACCAAAATCTACTGAGACAAAGATATTGAAAAATATTTTCGAATACGAAGAATTAAAAGAACATCTTTTAACAGATGAAGATCAAATAATTAGATCAACAGACGTTCCAGAACGTTATCAAGTCTTAAGACAAGGTATTGCAAATTACGATTTAAATGATGAAGATTTTGAAGATAAACAAAAATGGATTGCAGAAACCTTGTTACAAGAGAAAGCTGGTCAATTTTCTGAAGATAGACAGTATTTAATTGAACCTTTCAAAGAATCGGTAATCAAGATTGTGGAGTTTATTTCAAGAGATAACTTGGAAGTGCCTACCATTTGGAATTGTCGTAAAGATTATACATTGTACACACAAGCAGATGAAAAGGATGAACTCATTGTTGAAAGATTACTCAATGAAAATGATTTATGGAGAATTGTGCGTCTTGATATTGACTATCACGCAATCTATGAAAAGCGAAATACCATTAAGAAATTATTTGAATCTCTCAACACAGTCGATTTGGTTTATGACGAAATAATAACATCTGCTAAAACAATTACTGAACTTCAAGATTTGTATGATTATCTTCAATTCACGTATAGTGTTGAAATCAAAAAACTTCAAGAAGCCCAACAAAAGAATGATCTAAAGGAAGATAAAAGGAAAAAGATCCCTTCAAGATTTAAAATCTTTGAAAGAGTTAAAGAAGACCCAATATATGCCATAATCAAGGAAATAGGAATTGATGCAGAGAAAATTGGGGAAAATATTGTTTCAGATAGTAAAGTTTATTTAACAGATGATAGTGACAAAACACCAGAAGAGCTAGCAGCTCAATACTTATCTGGTTCATATTTTAAATCAACAGAATCTGCATTAAATGCTATCAAACAATTATTTGCTCAACAATTAGTACATACACCAAAGATTCGTACTCATTTGCGTACCACGTTTGAAAAATACTCAAATATCGATATAGAATTGACAGAGAAAGGACGTACTAAGATCAATGATTCATCTCCTTATGCGGATTTCAAATATGCTATAAATAGAAGTCCAGATTCTTTCTATTATGAACCAGATCTTTTCTTACGTATGTTAGAAGCTGAGTCTCTTGGTTATGTTATCATTAAAGTTGACATGAAAACTTCCTTGTCAAGCTTTGTTGATCATATCTTCTCATTCATGTCATCAGATGGTGCATCAGAAGTTTCAATAGCATGGAATAATTTCAGACGTCAATGTCTAGATTTAGCAATCAAGAACTTAATACCAAATGTTATCATGACAGTTAAGGAAAAAATTAGAGATGTTTGTGAACGTTTATTATATTTTAAGATTCGTGATAGTTTTATAAACAAAGTTGATCAAGCACCATTTGTTCCTTTCCGTGATAGAAAAGGTATTGTTTCACGTGTTTTAGCTATAACTAATGGTGAAGGTAAGAAAGATTCCGCTATTATTGCTATTGCAATGGATTTTGATGGAAGTATATCACATCATGTTAAATTCGATGAAAGTTTTAGAGATGCAGAGTTTGAGAAAAAATTGCTGAATTTAATTGATAATTTTAAACCTGAAGTAATTGCCGTTTCTGGTTATAATGTTACTTGTTCTCAACTGAAAAAGAGAATTGATGAAATAGTAAAATTAAATAACAAAGTTGTTGTTGATGAAAATGAAGATGGATATGAAGATGAAGGAAAGGGAAATGCAGAACAACAAGTGGAACTTCCAGTTATTTATGTTCCAAATGAAACTGCCAGATTATTTGAATATTCCGAAAGAGCTAACGAAGAGTTTAGTGATAAACCTGTTGTAGCAAAATTCTGTATTAGTATTGCAAGATACGTTCAAAGTCCATTACTTGAATATATTGCCCTTGGCGATTCAATTACATCTGTTCAAATACATAAACATCAAGGTTTATTACCGGAACACAAACTTAAAGAAGCTATTGATTCTATTTTTGTTGATATCACATGTTTGGTTGGTGTGAAAATCAACGAAGCTATTAGATCACCATACTTAGCTAGAGCTTTGAACTATGTTGCTGGTTTAGGTCCAAGAAAAGCCAATAGTTTAATCAAGGCAATTGAAGTTAATGGTGGTGCTTTAGTGAGAAGAGATGATTTAATCACAAAACAACTTGTTAGTAAAACTATCTTTATGAACTGTGCACCCTTCATTGAACTTCCTATTCCTGATAGATATGATAAGGATGTGGAATTATTAGATGCTACTCGTATACATCCCGAAGATTATGATTTATCCCGTAAAGTTGCTGGAGATGCACTAGATTTAGAAGAGGAAGATCGTGCTGAACTTGAAGCTGAAAGTGGTGGAATCATTGGTAAACTTTTCGATGAAGGTGTTGAAAAATTGGATGAATTGTTACTTGAAGGTTATGCTAAACAATTGGAAGAACTTGGACTACGTAAGAGAACAACACTTGAAATGATCAAAGAAGAATTACAAAATAATTATGAAGAATTGAGAAAGTCATTCCATCTTTTAACAGATGTTGAAGTATTTCAAATGCTAACTAATGAATCGGATGAATCATTCAGACGTGGTGTAATTGTTCCTGTTATCATACAAAAAGTTGATAATAGATATATTTTATGTGTTACTCAAAACGGTATTAATGGTAACATTAGTAGAACAAATGCTGTTCCATATGGTGATGCATCAAGTTTATTGACAAAATATACACAAGGTCAAGCTGTTCAAGCGGTTGTCAAAAATGTAGAATATGCTGATTTCAAAGCAGAATTTTCGCTTTTAAAAGAGGATATAGTTAATGCCAAGTCTGTCAAGAGAGGTAATCGTGTCAAAGGTTTATGGAATTTTGAAGCTGAACAAAAGGACCTTGCTAGAGAAAGAGAAGCAGAACTTAGAGAAAATAGAGGTAATAAACGTATATTGAAACATCCATTTTTCAGAAACTTTGATTCTCGTCAAGCTGAAGATTACCTTGCTTCTAGGGATAATGGTGAGTTTGTCATTAGACCATCTAACAAAGGTAATGATCACCTAACTATCACTTGGAAAGTTGATAATCAGTTATTCCAGCATTTGGATGTTATTGAAAAGGATAAACCAAATGAATATTCTCTCGGTAGAATCTTAAAAGTAGATGACTATCAATATCACGATTTAGATGAATTGATTGTTTCACATATCAACAATTTACATACTAAGGTTGAAGCAATGAAGAATCATGAAAAATTCAGAAACGAACCGGTTAATGATGCTCGTGATTGGTTGGTAAGATATTCGAAGGCTAACAACAACAGATCATGCTATTGCTTTTGCTTCAACCACAAGGCACCTGGATGGTTTTTCCTTTTGTTTAAATTGAATGATGCTTCTGACAAAACATATACCTGGAATGTTAAAGTATTACCTAATGGTTACATGTTACATAAAAATTCATATCCGGATATGGTTCATCTTTGTAATGGTTTCAAGAAACTCCTTCAAAATCAAATGAGTAATGGTGGTGGTGGACATTCACATCCTTCTCAACCACGTCAATCTCAATATTATGGACAACATACTTATGGACAAGGTGGATATCGTGATAATTACAACAATTACGGAGGTTATGGTAATGGTGGGTCTAAATGGTAAGAAAGGATTTTTATTTCCTAATGTTTATATTAGTTGTATACTTGTAAATTTAATGTTTCAAACATGTTGATCTTGTTCGCTTTAAGTAGTGGTGATAATGTAATCTAGCTCGCGATGTTAAAGCAAGTACTGTAATTTGATTTGAGCAAGTTTGAGAGTTTGAGGTTCATGTTTCGGTTTGAACGTACATCTTTGTAAACAATTCAGCACAAAGATGAGATTGTTACAGAAGCTGGCAACAATTACAACTGTGCTTGCAATTCTTCTGAATATCTATATTTATACTTATCCATCTTTGGACTCACAAAAATGTTATTGGAAATATGAATATCGGAATCTTGATAACTTGAATAGCATACAACATGCAATCATATCGATTCCTTACATTGGTGACTTGTATAAGCAACAATTCATTCCTGAAGACGAGAATATTTTGAATGGAATTTCTGACGGTCCTAGAGACATTCGAATGATGGCTGTTGGTGATCCACAAATTAACGGTAATTGGCCATCTACACCTTATATTAAAAGGCTAGATAATTTTGGTAATGATTACTATCTGAGACATATCTATCATGTTATGAAAAGAAGACTTCATCCAGATTATGTTGCTATGATGGGTGATTTATTATCATCACAATGGCTTGGTGATTCTGAATTTTTTAACAGAACAAGAAGACTTGTTCAACGGTCATTTGTGCAGCCTAGGGAACAATGTTTAACACAACTAGAAATAATTGAGAAACATGAAAATATTGACTGGATGGCATTTTTACGTGAATTTCAAACATCTCTAATGGAAGACTACTTTCGTACGCCAGAGCCATATCATCATGAAAATGTTTTAGATTGGACAAACGGTACTTTCATTGATCCTAAAACTGGTAAAAATACCGAACCTTTGTTTTTGAATGTCACTGGTAACCATGATATTGGTTATGGTGATACCACATTTCAACACATGGCTAGATGGAAGGAACTTTATGGTGATGTCAACTTTTGGATAGAGTATGACAATGATACTGATCACCCATGGAGAATCGTTATGTTGAATTCACTTGCCTTAGATGGTCCATGTTTAGAGCAGGATTTCTATGATTACACTTGGCAATTTGTGAAAACTTTGAAGAAAAGACCATATAATGGATCTACTATTCTTCTCACACATGTACCAATGTATAAAAGGGAAGGTTTATGTCATGATGGTCCGAATTTTGAATATTATGCAGCTAGTGGGTGTCATGGGTGTCATCCTGATAGAGTTGGATTACTCAAATCTCAGAATCATTTGAGTGAATCAACATCGCAAAAAGTGATGGATGCAGTTTTCGGTACAAGTAAGAGTGGTATCATACTTACTGGACATGATCATTACGGTTGTGATAATTTTTACAATTATAACAATAGTACTGGAGAATGGGTAGCAAGTAAAGAAATTGAAAGTGAGAAATGGGTCAGAGAAATTACAGTTCGTTCAATCATGGGTGATTACCAAGGTGCAATGGGTATAATGACTGGTCATTTTGATAGGGAGAATAAAGTATGGGAGTTTGATTATAGTGAATGTCGCTTTGCTGTACAACATGTTTGGTGGGCAGCTCAAATTACGCTACTCCTTGCTGTGTTATTCAATACATTGAGTTTCTTCTACTGATTAAAAAAACTATAGTGTTATAAATATCGATATAATAGAGAAAAAGATATAAAAGGTGACTGTGTCTCAACTATAAATCGTTGTAAGGTTGTTTGAAGACTGGAGGTGGATATGGAGGATTGTTAACGCATTCCATTTCATCGTAAATTTTTCTAACATAATCTTCAATTTCCATACATTTCTCAACGAAGGCAGGCTGATCGAAACCTTCACCATTTTCATAACGGTCTACAACTTGCTTCCGGACGTATGATAGATGATCCTCCAAATGTTTGAACTTATATTCAACCCAATCTCTATAAAAGAGGTCGAAACGTGCTCTTGGTAAAACAGAAGGTTTTGTTGAAGTTAATGCGGTATTATCAAGTAACTCAGGACCACTTACTGCAAATCCATTGACGAATGTAATCCTGTTATGGTTAGTCACAGGTTTTGAAGCTAAATGTTTTAGAATTCTACCTTGAATCATTGTAGCATAGCCTGTTTTAGGTTCTGGTACACGAACAACTTTCTCATCACCTGTAATAATAGTTGTTTGACCACCAACTGCTTCCTCCGGTAAATCAAGCATGATAACTAAAGCAACTGTGGTTGAGTCATAATGCATACCTAAAGTTGAAGGGATTTCATCACCATCACCAGCATCTTGTGCCGATAATTTAGCTTTGACTTCTTCATCTGTTTGTGGATATGCCTGCATTTCCACTGGATCAGAAGTTGCTAATGACACGTTAAGGTGTGAACATTCTGAGTTATAAATGTGTTTCATTGATGTACCAAAGAAAGTAGAGACAACATCTTCAATTTCTTTACAACTACTCAATGCTTCAGTAAATGGTGCCCTTGTAGATGCATGACCACCAATGTGAAAGTCAAGTCTAGTTGCACCTGTTGCCAAGTTAGGCAATCTTGCAAAATCATCAATAACGTCATCTTGTAAAGCTTCATAAAGGATCATATCAACAGCTTCTTCTGAAATGAGAGGAAATGGATAAGCAGCACCAAAATCAGTAACTCTAGGAACATGAGTTTTTTGTATCTTTAATTCATCAAGGGTGAAAGTCTTTGTGGTTTTATAATATTCTGGTTTGAATACTATATGTTTTGCAGGGTCGAATTTCAAGTTTGGATTGAATCCAGGTTTGCTAGTAATTTTTTGTAATAATGATTTGATTTCGTTGTCTCTGGTTTTTTGAGGGATAGCATGAGTTGGGGCATATTCTTTGTATGTATCCACCAAGCCATTGGATCTAAGAGTCTCTGGGTATGGGTATTGTAATACTGTCATTGTTCCTTGATTACAAGGAATAACTAGTAAACTAAGGCAGAGGTAGGGATGGGGGGTGCACGTATTTATATACAAAACATTATCTGGTTATCTCTGTTATCTGTTTGGCACGATAACTAAAGACATAATGATGTGTCAGATAGAAATAGATAATAACCACAGTTTTGAATAAATTTCGGGTGAGTTCGGGCGAGATTTCCTAATTGGTTAGTCTTTTCGGTTTATCTCGGTCGACACCCAATCAGGAAGTTTTGATAAAACGATTGATTCTTAATAGTAGATTAACGATTATTAGGTTATGAAGAAGTTATACAATATATGCAAATTAGAAGCGTTTACCAACCACCAGTTTGGACACATTGGTAGTAGTATGGGTTCATTGAAGAACAGATACCAGTAGCACATGCTGTTGCACCAGTCCAGTTGATACCACCACATTGGCCGTAAAGGGAAGCAAAAGTAGTTGGAGCAGGTGCATTTGGATCAGCTGTAGATGTAGAAAGAGTAGTTGTAGGTGTTGGACCAGCCACACATTGGTAGTAGTAAGGATTCATTGAAGAACAAACTGCGTTTGGTACACAATCGGTTGCACCTTCCCAGTTAATACCACCACATTGGCCATATAAGGATTGAACTAATAGTTCAATTGGTTCAGTTCCTGAAGTTGTTGCTGGTGCATTAGTTGTGGTTAATGTAGAGAGGGTTTGGTTTGTGTAAGGTGGGACAAAGGTTGGAGAAAGAGAGGAGGAGGATGAAGATGAGGATGAGGAGGAAGAAGAGGAAGAAGAGGAAGAAGATGAAGTCAAAGTTGTCACTTGTTCTTGTGGAATACATTGAGAGTAGTAGTCGTTTGAGAAAACACAGACAGAACCTTCACAACACTCGGTGGAAGATTGCCAGTTGAAACCACCACATTGACCCCAAACTGGAATACATTTTTCAGGAGTAGGACTTTGAGTTGGTTTAGGAGTTGGAGTGGTTCCAGAAGAAGTATCGACTTCAGGAAGATCACCATCAATTTCGAAACAGTATTGTGGGAAATCAGATTGTGCGTTGTTGTTATTATCATGAACACAATTAGCAGAATATTCGTATGCTGAATGGTATGGGAAACTTGAAGCATAATTAGAATTTGCAAGACCAGAGAACCATGCATAATGGATTTGGAAAGGTGGAACACAAACGGTGTTACCTTCTCTTTTACCTGTAACGATAAAGCGAGCTGCCCAATTACAAGCATCTTCAATCTTTGAAATCTTTTGATTAGAATCATGTAAAAGATAAGTAGAAGATTCTGGAGATTGAACACCAATAATTGCAGCTTGATCAAGATTTGAAAGTGGTGGACAATCTTCACCAGAAAAGTTGAAAACAACTTCATAAGCATTATCACCAAGAGAAACACCTGAAGTTATAGAACCTGAAGCATTAGGGTAGGCACTGTGTCCATTGGATTTCCATGCAAAATTGTAATTAGGACAACGTGGGTATACTGCAACTTCAGTAAATTCGGTATATTCTGCATTGTCAGATGTGAAATCGACAGGAGCAGTAGAATTTGTGTATTGTGCATGTGCGTAAGTTGCAAAAGATGCAAGAACAGATAAGACAAGTTTAGTGTTGGCCATTATGATTGTTCAATTGATATAAGGAATAAGAGGGTGTGAGAGTACAAGGTTAGGAAGGTTACAACAAGAAGTGGGCGATTGAAGAGCTTTTAACCTTGTTGGGTTAAACATTTATTATAAGGTGTGTCCAGTCCATGTGGTGGACCCAATTCGGTCGCTGCGTGTTCAGCATTGTTATGATGAAATAAGATTTTGCTTTGCAAAACAACAGGTTTCTGTCCATTGCTTTGTTGAATCACAGGTCTGGTGATAATGTTGATCTTCGGATGTTGCCGAATCGAGCTTAAAAAACGCGACGCGGTCGCGGTTGCGGGATTTGCCAGGTATATACACCATCGTGAGACGCGAATTCATTTTACATAGTAAAAATTTTGGGACCAGGAGAAGTCGCTAATTTTGGTCAAATGTTCAAAGCGATTTTTCATTCACCACTATAAACTCAATTTTTAAACCTTTATAACTCAATCAGTTTAACTGATATGGAGTTCTAACCTATCAATATCGTCTCAATTTTATTTGAATT